>JAHTLZ010000225.1:5550246-5596707 GCA_023846285.1 Phrynocephalus versicolor
ATTATTATTATTATTATTATTATTATTATTATTATTATTATTATTATGGGGTCCAAGAGAGCGATTATCAAGCCAACGAAGAAAAACTCTAAAGCCAATAGGCTGTCATATCTGGCTATATCCATACTTATTAGTGAATAAACCATTTAGGACTAACTGGTTTCATATAATAAGTTGCTTTAGTTAGACATTTGTTTCATCTACTTGGATACTGGCTACACCACAGGTGGGTAAAGTGGAGCCCTCCAAATATCGTTGGTTCCACCACCACCTCACCACTAGCTATGCAATCCAACACCGGTGCCGGTGGGAAGCTGCTTTCTGGAAGGCTCCACTAGGCCCATCCCTTTTCTACACCTACATTACAAAGATTTCAGCCAGGGATGTTTCTTGGTAAGGACCGAACCTCATGTCCATCAGGAAGGTGCCAATATTTTGCACACAAATCATGTGCTATACCACAAGGCTAGGGCCCCTTCCTAGCTTATTCAGCTAAGAATGAAAGCCAACATCTCCGCTCTATTCTCTTTTCATAAGCCTTGAAGGTATGGCAGCTATGTAAAGAAGCAGACAGAAACATAGGAGGGCTTTATTTTGCCTTACAATATCACAATTCTGTACCACTCAAGAAGTGCCCAGTCAGTACAAGATTTGCAAAATGGGATAAATCAATCAACCAAAGATATATAAAGCTGCTCAGAATTCCACATGGAAAACTGCTGTACTGTCAATGGTGCAGGAAGGAGTAAGATAATTTGACTATTTAGAAATAAGATTCTTGTCTATATACTTGTGTGTAAGAAGAGGAGGAACAGGCGTAGCTACTTTTCAAAGCTGTGGGATATTCAGTTTTCATTGCAAACTCCCTCAAAGATGCTAAAAGATATTTTAAGTGACGTTTCCAGTATTCTATTCTAAGCATTACATCGCCTCAGATGGAATTTTACTCATTCTTCAGTCATGACAAGGTAATGTTTGAATCTATCCTAAATTCTAAAAACTTGAGATGATTGACTTGATAATCTCATTTCAAAACAAACAATTAAAAATAAAAAAACAAGGACAAAAGGCCTATAATCTTAATGTGTTGATTTATTTTAATGATTATTGCTGTTTTTTTTCAACCACTCCAACATAAACCAAACCACGATCGAGAAATTAGAAACCAGCAGTCATTCTGACTAGTCATCTCTACAGAAAACCAAGAAAGGTCCATCTCTCAAATCCATGACTACAAAAAGCAGAATAAAATATATTCATGCAAAAAAATATACATTCATGTAAGAATCGATAGAAAAGCAAAACAATTACCTGCACTGAACATGGGTTCCTTCGGCTTGCTGTGAAAATAATCAAGAAAGACCCTTTTAACAAGACAAATCCACTTATGTTTTTTGCTCAAACCCTACCTCTCCTTGATCACATTAGTCCTCCAACTGACTGAATCACAACTTACTTTTGATTTCTCCCTCCCATTAGTTCCCCTTAATACCTATGCTGGCAGATGAGACAGAGCTCCTTAGAGTCCATGTGCCATTTGGTTGTGAAGACTGTATTAAAACCACAAACTAGGCCTTCTAACAACCCTATTTACCCTGATCCAGCCCACTCCAAAATAGGCATATAGAAAAGCTCTAAGACTATGTGGTGCATCATAGTCTTAGTACAACCACAACTGAGGTTTTCTATCCTTTTCTTGATCTAGCACAGACTGCTCATCTTTAAAGTTCTCAGTGGCCTTCCTCATATTTTGCCCTTTTCCACATCACATTGTGCAAATATATTGAGAAGGAGATTCGCTGGACTATGTGGCAACAACCTCTGGTCAGAAAATAGTACAAGTGCCTGAGGAACTCTTCTATTAAAATAACAGCATTTAAAGTACTGTAACACATTTAAACAAAATGCAAAATAACTAGCAATGGAGATAATTGAGTGGAACTGGGCATCATCACCTTTTGTTTGTTTGCAAACCAGCACTTATTAATGGTTGCCATTCAGTCAAGGTGCCCTCCTTCAAGGAGATGATGTTGTGCTTGATTATCCATTGTCACCTTTGATACTTATTCCCTTCCTTTTGCTATTTCGACTTTCTGTTAGAACAGAACTGGTGAAGACCAATGGCTGCTTTTGTGCATCTTTATCAGTCTGTAAAAATGCTACATACAGAGGATGTTTTATTCTAACAACAATAAAAATGCGTTCCAAGCTTGGAAAGCAAAGCAGATGTCACAACAGGTGTTCTGCTTACCTTTCACTGTTCTTTTTACCACTAGATGAACTACTTGTGGATCCAGCTCGATTGCGGCTGCCTTTGGCATCCCCATAGCTTTCCCTCCGACCTCCGGGAGACACACGTTCGGCTGAGTTGGTTCTTTTGACAGTGCTAGTGGAATAGGAGGGATATCCATTTAGGCATATGGAACATTATTAGGAGCCACACAGCAAGCTCTTCAAAAATACAGTCCCAAAACAATTATCTATCTTGAGCTGAAATTACTAACCCATCTTTGGGGGAATATGAGGAGACATGCAGAAATATCTATTTAAAGAAGTAGTTCGGAACACATGGGCTTTAGCAAGAGTAAAACTAAAGGAGAGGGGGAAATGCCACGCATAAAATAGAAATGCATGACCATACTCTTGCCTGAGTCATTGTTAGAGATGCATGGGCCTTTGGTGGTTGGTTCTGAGTACGAGTCAAGCATTTGTAAGGATGCCCAGAAATAAAACACAAATAGCTGGCTTTCCATAGAAGACCCAGGCTTGGTTAAGAATGGATGCGGTACCAGGGATCTGGTATACTGGCCCTCATGTTTCCCACAGCCACAGGTAAGCTGCTTGGCTCTTACAGTGAGCAAGGAAGGGAGCAAAAAGTTCAATCCCAGGTGGCCAACTGGAGGGTCATTCAGCTTTCCGTCTTTACAAAGTTGGTAAATGGAGGACTCCACTTGCTTGGGGTTGGTAGAGGTAATGTGTAGCCTGCCTAAATAAACTGGAAACTGCCCAGAGAGTGTTTTAAGCACTATTGGATAGTATAATAGCAAAAAAAATTCCTTTCCTTTCCTTTCCTTTCCTTTCCTTTCCTTTCCTTTCCGGGAGTACCGCAAATCTAATTGAGGAGTTGTATGGGAGTGCAAAAAATGTTGGCACCCCATTTTCATTTGTGTACTGCTCAATGTATTCTTGAAGACTTTCGCGGCCAGGATCTGATAGTTGTTGCAAGATTTTTGGGCTGTATGGCCATGTTCTGGAAGTTTTTCTTCCTGACGTTTCGCCAGACTCTGTGGGTGGCATCTTCAGAGGGGAAGGAACTCAGGGAACTAGTAGTGGCGAACCTTGGGCTCTCCAAATGTTTTGGACCACAACTCCTAGAATTCCAAGCCTATGTTGCCAATGACAAAGGACTGTGGGAGCTGTGGTCCAAAACATCTGGTGTGTCAAAGGTTTGACACCACTGAACTAGGAGTTCTCTCTGCTCCTTCACCATGGACAATGTTGCTTCCTCCATGTAGTCCAGGCATGCCCAAACTTCGGCCCTCCAGATGTTTTGGTAAGCAACTACCACACTCCTTTGTCATTGGCAATCTAAGCTTAGAATTCTGGGAGTTGTGGTCCAAAACATCAGGAGGGCCAAAGTTTGGAGATGCCTGATGTAGTCTTTTTAGCTCCCCAACTAAAGCACTAGCAAACTTCTGAGACTCTTCAAAAACAGCAGCCCAGGTACCTCTGAGACACGAACCTCTATCTGTTACTTCAATAATACTGTAGATTCCTTTTCAAATATTTCCCAGTCAGCAACCTCTTGTGCTGTCTCATTCCACCCGATACTTGTCAAGAACTGTGACAGTTTTCCCTGTACATTAAACTGTCCAGACTGTTTCAGAGCTCTTGTTTACTTCCTTTATTTTACACTCCAGAGGTTAAGAACCACTACAACAAACAACTACTACAACAACATTAGCTTGTGAAAGGGGTGTTGCTAGAGGGGTGGCAGGAGGATCTGTAATGGATTTTGTTAGTAAGAATTTTGTTGGAAAAGAATGCTATCCCTGGTTTTGAAAACAGACAAGTTACTGGAGGTTACCAAGGAAGAGAAAGCGTTAAGGTTTCCAGAAAAGACCTTGGGGGAAATCATGCACTGCAGGGAGGGGGTTCAATGTTATCATAGATGTTAATAGCCTATTTCCATAATTGTGCAGAAAGGTCACCAGTTGAGGTTAAAGGGAAAGGCATTCAGATACATTGTTACTACAGACTTAAAGTCCCCAAGCTGGAAAAGGGTTTTTTTTTGCTTTTTCTTTCTTTTTCTTTTTGCTATTTGAACCAACATAATTTGTTGACCCAAAAAGTTGTACAGCGACAAGGTAAAGCAGCATGTTGCAGCTTACATAAAAACAGAAATTGTTTGAACTACGATATACAACCTCAAAGTAATCATTGCTATATTTCTTAGGATATAAATATGACTATTGAAAAATGCAGTTATATTGTTAATTCAAATAAGGTGTATCAGATATAGTTACATTCCAATTAATGTGAATAAAGCTTATATAAAATGATAACTGGATGAAAACTTTCTTAGGGTGCTTTTACACGACCCCTAAAATCTGAGGAAAAGGGCTCCCAGATCCAGAGCTTAAAAATGTTTTCCCCCAGCTCCGGACTTTAAAAAAAAATAAGTACGACCACGCCCACCTAAGCACGTCCCAGCGCACCTTTCAAGTACCTGGCCTCCAGGAGGTAAAAAATCTTCGGATGTGCATTGTAAAGCCTTCTGTTTGTTTGTTTTTTGTCCCCGCCGCCCCTTTAAGAGACAGGAATCACTACGGGGCGGCTCAGGGCGGCTTCGACCGGCAGACGGAGGTGAGCCTGCATTTTTTTCTCCCTTTTTTTCTCCCTCCCCTCATGCAGACAGGAACAATAGAGTGCGGAGGGGTGGGAACACAGGAAGAGCGACAAGCCCCCACGATCTCTGGTCTGAATTTAAGTTGCCAGCAGATTTTAGAGGTCATGTAAAAGCGCCCTTAGTTAATCAGAGAACTGTTTCAAATTTGGGGTAAGTCAGTCAGGAAGTCCCATGGGGCCATACATTTCACTGTTAGCTGACCTCTCCATACAGAGGTTGAATGAAAAGCAGCTCATTCTTTTATTTGAGGCTTAACACTGACAATCAGAACAATCACTAAGGTTTCTATATAGGCTACAACATACTCAGAACACTGATACAGGCAATTAAATTAGCAAGTTATTTCCCCTAAAAAGCAGGAAACATTAGTAAAGAACCTGAAAAGTTAGTACTACCTAAAACATGAATTGGTTTCTAATAGTAAGTAGGGTTACACATTACTAAGACAGCAAGATGCTATTTTCATCCTAGGTTAAAGAAGACAGAAACTAATACATGGCACATTACAGTACTAATAAGAACCCCTCACCTTAGAGCAGTTTTTTTCAGTTTGCATGCATTGAGAAGACTCACAGACCTGCTCAATCCATTAATGAGAAGTGCATAAACAAAGCAGAAATGTGAAGGCAGTAAAATAAGAATGTAAAGACAAAAACATTTATAAAAAGCCACAGTATAAACATACATTTCATGCAATTATGTATATTATGTGATGCAGCATTAAGGAACCATATCATTTAATAGATTCCTTGACTGGGTATCTTGATAATTCAAGCCAATTGTTTCTTATGTTACTTTGAACAAAGAAATATTGAGAGGTCTAGAAGTTTGCAAATAACTTTAGAACCCACATACAGCTTTAAACAATGTATGCAGATACCTCAGGATGGTTTTCTTGTAATGTGTAAAAAAAAAATGGGGAAAAAACAGCAGTAGTCCTTAGAAGACAGAGAGGAAACTCAGTACCATAGCAGCCGGGGGCAAGTGGAAACAAGAATGCAAGTTATACAGATGGAGAGAAAGACACAAACAATGAATGATAGGACAGTATATAATTATTAGGCACACATATGCATGAGAAAATAGTGCTTTTTCTTTAAAAATACTTTCAATGGTACACAGGTATATAATTGTTTAAAATACAATATCTCACATGTCTACCACTTTAATGTGATAAGTAAAATATACATCATGGATTAGTTGACAACTCTGTTTTCTAGGAATATAAACTACGACTCCTCCCTCTTGTAATTATTTTAATTTCAAAAAGTGGGGAATTAATCTACATGAGGCAGATGTCAATGCTGTACAGTATTAGTATTACCTATAAGATTGGTAAAATCAGCCCACAATCAGCAGAGGGCAAAGGGCCAGCCAGCAGCTGCAGCAAACACTGGCTCCTCGCCACCTATCAGTGCTCTGGTGCTCGTTTTGCGAGACAGAGCTCGTTAACTGGAACAAAAATGTCCCAGAATTTTTGCTCGTTTTGCAAAATGCTCGTAGACCAGGGAACACATAAACCAAGGTATGACTGTACGGATAAGACTGGCTGGATAGCCCGTGGGTCCTTGGCCAAGCTGCCCAGTCCCAGGGTGCCCCCAGACGAAGGGAATGGTATAAAGATGGGATTTATTGTATAAAATAATAAAATGGAATAGGCAAACTTAAGCATATATTGAAGCAAAGAGAGCACTTTATTAAGCTGAATAACACAAAGGCAAAGAGACAGACAGTCATAATCTGATGCATCAGAGGTGTTAGGACAGAGTGTGACTAACGTTGTCTACTCCTCACATCCTAAGAGAATGGGCTGAGATTTCACAGAGGCTTTTATAGTCTCTTGACTAGTGGAAAATCCAGTGTGAGGAATTTTCAGGCATTAAGGGGTGTGGTGGAAAGCCACCCACTATTCTATTTTTAAGTCTCGCCTAACATCAGGTCATGATGACCACGACTCCACAGAGGTTTCACCTACAGAAAACAGAAGTAAAATTGACCTTTACTCCAGATATCCCCTAGTTAATGCATTTCAATGAATACATACAGCATATTAAATTGGATACTAATATGAAATGAATCAATCTCATCTTAACAATGGTAAACTAGTTTTGAATATTCTCTACCTAGAAAATCCTGAAAAGGATCTTCATAAGTCATAACTGTCTTGATTTTATATGATAGTATTCATGAAATTGTATAATTCTCCTCAAGGAAATATCCCATTTCATATTTATAGTAAGACAAAAATATTTATACTAAAATAAAATTTGATCCATACTTCTTCTTGGCTTTTATTCTAGTCATCCAATAATAGTCCTCCATTTTCCTACACTTCATCCTTTTTGTCTGGCTGAGTTTAGTCAATAGTCTCCACTATCCTATCCCTAATCTCCGACACATTTAGCCCCAGTTTCGTTGACCCACTCCTGGATTGCAGGAGGAATGCAGATTACTGTAAACCACCCAGACCGTCCCTGCTGCCAGATGGGTGGTATATAAATCTAATAAATAAATAGTAACAATAAATATTGGGACAAAGTACGCAATCACAAATCCCGCTCCTGAATGTGAGAGTGTTAAGAGGCAGAAAAGACAAGCATGATTTTGCTCCCTTGCCAACTTAGAGAAAGTAGGCATAAGCGTCCAAAAAGCACCCAAAGTATTTTTTTTCACCCACCTATCTCTCGTCCTCCACACCTCTCCATCCCAATACTAGTATCTGTGTACTTTCTCTCTCTCTCTCTCTCTCACACACACACACACACACAGAGAGAGCACTAGAGTGAATTATATAAAATATTTCTGCTCTTTTGCAGAATCATGGAATCGTAGAATTAGAAAGGACTCCATAGGTCATGCCATCCCACCTCGTATGAGTGCCTCCCTCCAAAAAAAGAGTTGTTCTAGCATCACAAAGTGTGGCAAACGTGTTTGTTAGTGATATATGTGCACACTGCACAAAACTAGCTGTAATCAAAACAATATATGCAGTATTTCAAGACCTGCTTGCCTAATATAGTGGATAAAATTCAATTTTTAAAATCTGTAAAAATCATTTTAAAAAATTAATTGGATTCCCACCTCTTTTATTGTTAGAACACTTGTTTTTCTAAAAATCCAAGTGTGATTATGGGTGTAATTTTAAACATGTTCAAAGATCTCATGATGAAATAAGGATTATAAATTCTAATTTAACAGTATGAATCTATGGCTAAAATCCTGTTGCACATTTATGTAAAGCATGCACAACACGACCTACAACAGTGGTGGCTGATTATTCCTGACTGAAAATTTCCTTTGGCCAATTCAGGATGCATGCAGTTTGTACACGATATGAAGAAGTTGGATGCACTCAGAAACTGCCAAAAGAAGCCTTCAATTATGGCAATTTGCTTCTGCTTCTGACATAATCTACACTGTACACATGGAGCTCTGCAATAGGATTCCAGTCAGCATACACTACAGTATTTGCATAATCTTTCCTAAAATGTTTTGTAAATAAAACCCAATAGTTCTTGGGTTGGGGATTTTAAAGAGATTCTACGGTACTCAAGTCACTCTTTCTATTTCTCCTAACACTCTGGTAGATATTTTGAGAAAATCTGCTGTTCTCAAACTGGATTTGTGCCTCCAAAGATTAACAACAAGGTTAGCTCTGTCAGCCCAAATCAATCTTGGTATTGAGCTATAAAGTCATCCCTGAAGATCTGGAAGTTGAGTCATGTTTACTGGACTTCTTTTTCTTGAGAGAGAGAAACGTTTAGCTGCTCATCCAAACAGCTTCATCAGACTGTTGAAGCTGTTTAGATGAGCAGCAAAACGGTTCTATCTCTCAAGAAAAAGAAGTCCAGTAGCCATGACTCAACTTCCAGATAAACTCACCTGGATGACTGAGAATCTTCACAGACATATCCCTGAAGATCTATTATTCTATCTCAACTTGATAAAACATTGGAAATTCTGGGAAGCCCTACCAAAATCTAATTTCAGTGGTTGAGGGGCTGGTGACCCTTGTTGTGTCGTAACTATAGTTACTGCCCCTCTGCAACTCTGTACATTTTCAGACAATTTTCAGACAATGAGGCATGTCAATTGACTAAAGAGTACTGGAATTTGGAAAAGGAGATAATGGAAAATAATTGTGAAAATACGTATTAAGGGCATAGCAAGCAAAGATGTACAGTACTTCTTTCACATGACAAAAAACCCACAGGATTAAATTTGGTCTTTCTGGGGAGTGGTTTAAATAATGATCTCAATCTGATGAAAATCAAATGCTTAGAAACACGATATAGCACATACAAATCAAATCCACCCTACACAATCAGCTATCTATCAGCCATAATACACTAAACATTCTTCAAGTTGGTTTAAATCAACAAACTTTGGTGTTGTTTTTTCTTGTCCATTCTAAAGCAAAATAATTAGATGACTGTAACTAAGAAACTTCCAAACTGTCTCTCAAAGAAAATGTAGAACATGCCAACTATTTTATTGGTATTCCTTTTCAACACAGCAATGTTTCCCAACAGGTACATTTCCACGAGGCTGATGAAAGCATTAAACTAGTTCAAACTAAGGTTAAAATGTTCAGTCAGAGCCAACAATTTTTAATACCTGGAGGGTGCTTCTGAGCTCATTTATTCAACTAAGTGCTTTGGAAGCTGTCTTGCTCTCACTCTCTGCATGCCCATATATGATATCAACTACAAGAGGAGCTAGCTGTAGGTCCGACACCTGGTTTACATAGTTAAGTGCTATTGGCACTTATTAGCATCAATTCAGTTCCCTGCTGTGCATCCTAGGACAGCAAGATGGTATGGCCACGGCCAAGCTGCATTGTCCCAGGATGCCCCAAGAAGAAGGGAACAGTAGCTACTTCTGAGTACTCTCTACCTAGAAAGCCCTGTGAAGAATTACCATTGAGTCAGACTCAACTTCATGAAAAATAGTTATTATTATGAAAGTGTTTTGAAATCTTAGGCGGGGGGGGGGTAGATTTTGTGGTCCAGGGAATCAAAATATTTCCCCTAAAAAGTCTCAATTTTTTAAAAAAATCAAAGCTAAGATTATTAAAATATGCAGATCTAGCTTTGATATGAGGACCAGGAAGGTTTGAATTGGATGAGCCTCCTCTAACACAACTAATATCTCAGCATATTCCTTCCCCTCCAAGACTGATTGAGCTTTTATGATACAATCCTTGCCCCTGTTTGCTGTCACATTACAGCAGGAAACCTAGGTAACACTGCGGGGTGTTGGCATATTCCTTTATACTGGAAAGTACCTAGAAACCTGTGGAGAACTGCTTTGGTTTTATCACATTTTTCATTTCCTCAACCGCAAGTTTGTTTTAACCCACATTTACAACAGCCAGAATAGACGGCAATGATTTTAGAAGAACTCAACTTTTTGCAAATATCCTCTTTAATGTATTTCTTTTCTTAATTTGATAGCAAAAAAGCACTCAGTTTCCAAACAGATAATAAAATCCTCAAAGTTTCCAAACAGATAATAAAATCCTCAAAGATAATGAAATCCTCAATTTCTAGTGTTTAACCTCAAATTACAGGGGCAAGAAAATAACAGCCAATTACATATTCCTTTAAAATTTCTTGCAACATCCATCCTAATTAATTAATTTAGAGTGAATAAAATATGAAGGTATCTGCACATTTCCAATTGTAACATAGTTTAATTATATAGAAACTTATCTTTAAAATTAGCACTCAGAGAACAAACATTACTCAAAGGAGCAATTCTAGAAACTAGAAGCAGTCAATGTACACTCACACATACAAGGGAGGAAGGTGTCAGTACCTTTTTGCTGCTGGAGATACAATTTCTTTCCGGGTTCCTGACGGGGAAGGTAGAGATCCACTTGGTTTCTTTGGTAAAACCGTTCCATTATTAACAGTAGTCTTTAAAGGCAGTGTTTGTACAAGGGGTCTTGCTGTAGAGCAAAGAGAAGATAAAATGAGAACTGAATATTACAAATTTAGGAAAATAAACAGGAAGATATAAACATGGTTTACAAATTCACATGTATCATTCACTACTGTATATCAAATGAATGTTATTTCAGTGTGCATCAATGGATACAAGAAGAAAATAACTTCATAAGAACATAAGAACATAAGAAGAGCCATGCTGGATCAGGCCAAAGGCCCATCTAGTCCAGCTTCCTGTATCTCACAGTGGCCCCACCAGATGCGTTTGGGAGCGCACAAGACTAGATATCTGTCTCCTGATACCATTCCCCTGCATCTGGCCCTTGAAGTACCCCAGTTTTAAGCCTGGCGATTACACATCTCCATCATGGTTTGTAACCTGTGATGGACTTTTCCTCCAGGAATCTGTCCAATCCACTTTTGAAGGCATCCAGGCCAGATGCCATCACCACATCCTGTGGCAGGGAGTTCATATGCAATAAGACCATTGAAAGTAAAATCCTACAGGTTCTTGGAACAGATAGCTGTTGAAAAATTAATTTTTACTTCTCTTCTTCCTTTTTAAATAATAGGTTATATTGTATTGTTGTACTGTGTTTTTATTGATGATTATATGATTCGTATACAGTGGTACCTTGTATAAAGGAATTAATTCGTTCCAAATGAAATTATGTTAAGCAAATTTTCCTTTATACAAATTCCCATAGGAATGCATTGAAAACAGAGTAATCCCATTTTATGTTGTACAGATTTTCCCCATAGGCGATTATGTTAAGCAAATTTCCCCTATCTTCGGAATTTTTTATGTTGTACAGATTTTATGTTATACAAACTGTTATACAAGGGTCCACTGTATTTCCTTTTATATATGGAGAGCATATTTTACCAAAACAAATTCTGGGTGTGTCCAACCACACTTGGCCAATAAAAGTATTCTGATTCTGATTCTGATTCTGATAGCTGGAACAGAAATGTCCTCATTGCAGAAAGGAGTCAGAAGCTAGCCTCCATTTGAGTGACATACTGCTGAGGGAGCACTGATTTTGAAGAAAAGCCATATTGCATTGAAGCAGTTGGTGAACCACTTGTCACCAGGGCCCAATATGTGGCACTGCTCCCTGTTTCTGGGTCCTGGGCATCCAGGGAGTAGCAGGTGGTGGAATGATTTGTCATGAAACATCCATGGAGCACCTCCCTTCAGAGTTCAAAGCAACATCAATCGAACATATAAGGACAATGCAGCATTTACAAATGGGCAAAACATGATATTGAATTTCCATAGGACTGTTTTCTGTATCGCTTATCAGAAATAGAGCAATCTGAATCATATTCTTCAATAAAACTATTAACAGCCAAAACATTTGATAGTCTCATCAGTGTTTCAAGACAGAGTAATTAGCAGGTCTGAAACTCTATTAGGTGCTTTGATACTAGGGGAGCATGTCTATAATGTTCATAAACATTCACTGATTACTGTCAATTTAAAAAAAACATTTTGGATGTTTTGAAACTGTATGGTATACATTCCTATCTACTTTCAGAGAAGGCTCAGAACCATAATCCTTGTTAGCCAATTATTCAAAAGAACAACCCTGTCCCTTAAGAATCTCTATTACAGTACTGTACTTTGGTATTCCAGAACCAGAAGCTAAAGCCTGCATAACTAGTTTTTCTTGAGGACAGCACATGGTACAAAAACATTTTCTCAGTCTTTACATTTGTATCCCTGAGAAACCAGATAAACAGAAAATGGATGCTAAAATTTAAGATTATGCCACTCAAACCCTGAACCATAGATAACCTGTTAAAACAGGTACTCTTTCTCTGTTGGAAGATTGGAAACATCTAATCTTTTCACTACAACAGAAATAACAAATCTATCTGTTAACTCATAACCTTGAGACAACAATGAAAAAGTACCAATAAAACATATCTTGCAATGAGTTACCCTGCCCCTGCCTCCACTTTTTGTAACTGAGTTACATTTCAAAAATAACATAAAAGTGGTAACAGCACGAGAAGTTCTTGTGCAACCAACATATTCCAGTATACGTAATTTTTAAGGAGAAGTTTTAGGCACCTTTAGAGGCAGATTACACAGTTGAATTTCCTGCATTTGGGAGAAACTGCATGTATTAACACTCTCTGAGTGCAAATTTTCCAGTTTTATGCTACTCTCTGTTCAACATTACAGTGTATGAAAGGAGCTGCATATATTTATCCATAATAATCAGTGACAGAAGATCAGTGGCAAAGCTTAACTCCACAGTTTGTTTCATACCAAAGGAAAGCCTTCCCCAGCCTAGCACTTCCCAGATCCATTAAGATTTACAATTTTAAGTCTTTTGTGTTAATCTACCAATCTCTGCCCTGAGCCCTAATGAGCAAAAAAAAGGATTAGGCCCTGATTTTCTTAAGTCTTTGAAGCTGCATGCAACAAGCATGATCCTACTTTGAACTCAGTTCACTCAGCACAAACTTAGTCCTTTGCACTGAGTGGCATGATTTGGCCACAGAGTCAACAGTGAGATTGCCAAGCATCGACAAACTAGTTCATTTCCTGTTAAAAATATTAGATTATATATTTTAAACTGGACAGATTCTTAATATGAATGGAATGCAACCTAATGAAATTTCTTGAATAAGGGACTCTCCTGGACATGATTAATTCAAAAATGTTTACTTTCAGAAGACATATCTTAAAGTATGTGTGGGGGTCAAGGAAACAGAAAAGTTTATTTCTCATCGTTCTAGATACAAAAAAAAAGGATGGATAATATGGCCAAATTTTGACAGAATAAATAAGCCATCCAAATAAACCTTCTTCCTAATATGGAATGCTTAGCAAACATCCTTTCCCATACAAAGTAGGATTATGTCTGGTACCACAGGAAAATGAAAGCTTTCCTAGTTAGAATATGTTGAACTTTCAAGTCAAACTATCTGCGTGTTTCCTATACAGTGGTACCTTGTATAAAGGAATTAATTCATTCCAAATGAATTATGTTAAGCAAATTTTCCTTTACAAATTTCCCATACGAATGCATTGAAAACAGAGTAATCCCTAATCCTGACCATTTTATATTGTACGGATTTGCCCCATAGGCGATTCTGTTAAGCAAATTTCCCCTATCTCCAGAAATTTTTATGTTGTACAGATTTTATGTTATACAAACCATTTGTTATACGAGGGTCCACTGTATATCAGAGAGAAGGTTAGAACATAGTACTTTCAAAGTAATCTGAGTATTCAGTACAACTGACTGATCTACAAATATCAATATTAGTGAAAAATCATCTTAAATTTAACAATAATATGAAAGTTTAACGAAGCCTATTTGAGAATCAATACCTTTGGTAGGTCCTTTTTTGTTCTGCATGGCCTGTTGCTCCTCAGTAATGTTCAAGCGCCGAACTACATCTGCCAGAGCTGACTTGAGCAGCTGGATGTCATCTTCCTGCATCTGAACACGTTGCTCCAAAGAAGCAATGCGGTCTGTCACCTCCATGCTGCTTGCAGCAGAAGCACTGTCATCTAAAACACATACATACAGTATATATTAACAGCATGCATTTTACGCTGCAAAGTTGTGAAGCCTCCCCAGAATAATTTGCCTAGTATTATACATTTCAACAGAGTATTAGAAGAAAGTATGAGTTAGAACACACTCCTCGCTCTACACAAAATTGGAACCATGGTGTTTGCATGAGTTCTGCACAACTTGCTATCATTAATTTTGGTTTACAAAACCCTCCATGGCTTGGCCCCTGACTATCTGGCAGAGCGTATTTCCCGACGACTAGACCTGGCCCGACCCACCCGATCCTCCTTGGCCTTCTCGCTCCGTGTCGCCACTCCGAAGGAGGCCCGTAAGGTGTCTACTCGTAAACGGGCCTTCTCGGTGGCTGGCCCCGCAGTTTGGAACTCTCTGCCGAGCGAGATATGGCAGGCACCCTCATTGGCGTCCTTTAGTAAAGCACTGAAGACCTGGCTATTCAATGACACATTCGGTAATTGTTAGGGGAGTACCTCCCCCCCCTCTTGCCAACATTGTTTTTATCTGTTATAACTGCCATTGTTTTTAATTTTGTGTAAACCGCCCTGAGTTCCCCTTGGGAAATAGGCCGCGGTATACAAGTTTGAAAATAAATAAATAAAATAATTGTAGCTTTTTTTAAAAAAATCAAACCAAATAAAGGAAAGAGGTCATGGGGGAAAGAGAGGAATGAAGGATCTACAAAAACATAATCATATGGCTAAGCACATACAGTACTATACATTAATTCAATTCGACCATATGTATAAAAAGATTTAATCTGGAGTTAATGAAACAGATGTTCACATGTAGCTAAGGTATTAAGACCCTCTGACCCTTGAATGATGGATGATACTTGTTTACTCTTTCCAACCTTCAGGTATAGGTCTTTTGGTAATGTTGAGGACTCCAAACTTCAGGAGTACATCTTAAAAGTGTACAAATATTTACAAATTAATTGTAATGCAAAATTTATTTGCTGTAATGCATCCAACTGAAAATGGGCCACATTATATACCTCAGAGAAGCATGATATCCATTGTAGCACCACCATTTAGCACAAGTGACAAATTGATTTCTGAATAAAGAAAAAGGCAAGGTAATATATCTGCAGCCATCAGTCTTTCCTGAACTAAGTACATTTTTTTTAATCCAAAGAGATTTTAGGTATTAGAGCTAGGGCAGATTTCTATTGGCTAATATGCACTAGGGAGTCCAGTAATTTTTTGTTTTTCATTGCCTGAAGAGGCAATGTCTTCATTGCCTGAAGAGGCAATGAACGGTTGAACTCTTGTACCATAGCTACAGAGATGTAAGGATGTTAACACCCACAATAGCTAGAACAGAGCCAAGGCAGAAGTACTATTTGCAAAGCACCTCCACTGGCACATTGAGCAACAGCTGCAATGGGAATCATGCAACTGATTGTTCCATCAAATTGTGCAATTCCCTGTTCCCTTAACGTAACACCTGGCAAATTTACATGGGCATAACTTTAAATTACTTCTGCACAGAAAGGATTTCAGGCATTGACTCTAAACCAGTAGAGTGCTGAGACAGTCAAGACTGACAGCCTTCATGTGGATGCCAAAAGTTTTTTTTTTAAAAAAAATTAAAAATGCTGCTGTATCACTCCAGGAGGCAGAAGTTATACCTTATTACTCTCAGTCTTCCTCCTCAGATTAAGAAGATCTGGAGGAATCAGACTAGCCAGAAGAGATGGGTGCAGATTCTTATCTGAGGGAGGGAGGGAGGGGGGACAAGGTTGATGAAAAAAGCACTCTATACTCAAATTGTTGTAATAATACAATACAATATCTTTACGGTCACAGACCCAACCAACAAAGTGTTGTTAAACAAACACAGTCAGGTTGTCCAACACCTGCAGTCAGAGTAGATACAGCTGAATTGGAGAGGGATGCAGATCAAGAAGTACAGTATACAGAGCTTTCCAAGTCTGAGATAGTTTCCTGGACAGAACAAGCGTTGCTATTGGATTTCTTGAACCCTGACCCAGCTCATCTTCAGAGCTATTTACTGTTTGCTACCCTGCAAGTGACTGACATTTGGACTTGGATTCTTCTGCTGTCCTCTTGGACATGAACACTTGGCTTTTCAACTTCTCAGTTTTGAAGGATGGAAGCTGAACATAACAGTAGACCATATAGACTGCAATGCTGAATATAACAAACTATTCCTGATGTGGTCCTATCTAATGAAACTGCCTGTTTTAAGATGTTTTTCTAAATAAATGATATGCTGTGCTAAGCATTAAAATTTTGAAAATCCCAAAACTAGGATTTAGCAGCTGATCTGGAGTGTTCATTTTACAGACTCAGGAAATTCATGCTGGTTTAATAATCTGTTCTTAGGCTCAGCTGGAAGCAACAAATCAGCTGGAAACAATCAATTAGCATATGGGGCAGACAATACAATCCAAGTCTTGATTTAAAACATCGTAAATACTGGCGTACCTTGATTGACAAACACCTCTGTTAATGTAATTTTCAGTTCACAGAAGAAAATCCACTAGAAATAATGCCTCTATTTACGACCTCCCCACAATACCTCGGTTTACATAAGGTATTGCAAAAAAGTACCCAGAATGCATTGAGTCCCTGTGTGTTTCCGGTTTACAAATTTTCCAGAATACGAAACAGCCCAGAGAACAGACTAACTTAGTAAATCGAGGTGCACCTGTACAACCAACTCAACATGGCAAGTTGCCTGCTAAACAATGTTTTAAAAATTTCTAAGCGATATTTTTCACTATTGTAAAATATTTTAATAAGAGCATCAACAATGTCAGTAATATATGAGCAAAAAAGCTGTACTGCCACTGATCGTGGGACCCTTAGTTGTCACTTTCTTTCCACATGCCACTGTTGTCTTCCTTTTCCACAAAAAAGCAACCTATAGAAACATTAATCTATCACATTCCTACTGGCATAAACTGCTTAATTTGAAATATTGAAGCCGTGTGGTTTAAATCAGAACTCTAGTTAAAAAGAAGCACAACAGCTAAAACCAATACAATAAATATTTTGTCACTTTGGGCTTCTTCCCTTGCTCCTCAAATAACTCAAAATGATCAAGAAACATTAAAAATTAGAATATTTTAGTCAACTAACATAAATATTATTTTGGTACAGCGATGAAGGTAAACTTCTGGGCACTTCTTTGCTTGTGCAATCCAGCAGTTTTATGGGCTGCAGAGATGAAAGCTTAGTGGCCACTGCATCCATCCCATATATTTCTTTTCATTTTCCCACCATTAGAGATGGGCACAATGCCCACAAGCTGCTTCATATGAAACACTCTCTCCACAACATCCTAGATGCTGCCTGGATCCACGCACCCCTCCCCACAGGTCGGCTGGCCCACTTACCAGCCATCGAGCACCACTGAGGTCCATCTCCCCCAGCAGGGCTCCAATTCAAGCAGGAAATTAGGTGACCTGCCCCTGCTGGCAGGCGACCACTCAGGCAAGAATCAGGATGGGGAAACTCACTGCACAGTCAATAAGTGGTCTACTGCCAGAAGCAGTGGAGATGGGCCAGCCAAGCTCCTGCCAGGTCTAGAGCGCTAGTAAGGAAGATGGACCATAGTGGCATGCAAAAAACACCCTCCCCCCAGGGAGGGGGGGATAGGAAGAGGCATCTATACAGCAACTGGGGTTCTACACTGTGCGCTTCATACAAAGCATTTTGTGGGATTTGTGCCCATCTCTAGACACCATAAACTGTGGTGAGATACCTGGTCACACCAGCATATCAGTATTACAGGGTGAAGTCTGGATTATAATAGGACATTTGTGTTTATTAGTTTTAAAGTTTTACGCTGCCCAAAAGACTCTCAGAATGACTTACAAAGCAAAGCATGATGCTTATGTGTAGCCTGCATACTGTAATTAAAATCTGTAAACCGCTCAGAGACTATTTGAAGTGGTTGGTATGGGGCGGTATATAAGCAGAACACACTTCATGGCATTGTCTGGGAAGTTAATAATTAAATTATGCTCAATACATATTGCCCCCACCCCCCAACAAGCTGAGTACTCAATTTACTAACCACAGAAGGATGTAAAGCTGAGTCAACCATGAGTCTGCCACCTGAGCCTGTCAAGATCAATCTCAGGTTATGAGCAGAGTTTTGTCTGCAGTACTACAGTTTAACCACTCGACCACAAGGCTTCTCATGACTTGCATGAGATCAAAACAAAGAAAATTGTTCCTGAGAGCAGGTTTACTACCTAAAACAGAAATGACATTGAAGCAAGAGAAGAAGGCATAATCAGTTGCCAGGCCTTATGATTAGGAAGTTCTAGTTCACAACAATATTGAATGGAAATTGTTAGATGAGAGGAAGGTTACAGTAGCTGATAGGCTTCATGATCCTATATCAAAATGCTATCACCTAATAGAACAGCTATACACTAAGTCAGAAAATACCCACTGAAATAACAAGTGTAAACTGATAGCCATGAAAAACAATAATGATGATGCTACAGTACTATTTCTTTACTTTTTCTTTTATTACCTTCTTTTGTTCTTGTTGCTTATCTTCAAGTGTTTCTTCTCTGTACATTCTTTTTTTTCTAGATTTGCAAACATTCAAGTTTCCACTAAAAAACTAAATATCCAACTGGACCAATGCATTCATTGCAATAAATTAAATTCAATGTGTAAAAAGGGGAGCCTTTGATATTATCTGAAATCCTGTGGCTTAACCCAGCAGATCACACCAGAGGAGGCGCACTGAATAAGTTGTGAGTTACTAAGCTAAAGTAAGTTGCAGTTAGACTAGGCCCCTTTGACTCAATGAAACATATAAAAGAGCTGACTCACCAAATCCCTACTGATTCAATTGTTGCGTCGTTACAGTCGTGACCGACTCTTCGTGACCCCATATCCATGGAGTTTTCTCAGCAGGAATACTGGAGTGGCTTGCCAATTCCTACTCCAGGTGCCTACAGCACCTGGTATTCCTTGGTGGTCTCCCATCCAAGTACTAGCCAGGGCCGACCCTGCTTAGCTTCCGAGATCAGGTGAGATTGGATGTAGACCGCCCTGAGTCCTCTATGAGGGAAATTGGTGCGGTATATAAATGTGAAAATAAATAAATAAATAGCTATTCTAATCCATTTTACTAAAGTAAACAATAGGATTTCAAATGCTAAGATATCTTGTTGAAATGTATCTCAAAAGGCTGAAGGAAGTGCTTTATTGGAATTCTGCTCCTATAATACAACACAGTTCCAAAGGAAGTACTGTACTTGAGTACACAATGTGGTACAGCACGATTCTGTCCTAAACTCCATGATGTTTAGAATTTACATGAAAGTTGCAACATGGGCTTTACATAAGCCTTTAAGAGAACATCAACTCCCATAAGCAATATTCTCACACCCACGAATGTATTGGTATAGTGAAAACAGCTTCTCCACCGAACACATTGGATTCCTGCAGAACAAACAAAAACTTCCACCCCAATCCCATTCTATATGGAGGCCTGGGGGATAAAGTTTTAGTTGGGAACCCAGATTGAGGATTTTTTTATAGAAGTCCTAAAAAGCTGTGGTTCCAATAACTAATTCCATCTGCTACCAAAAAGAATTCTTTAAAGGAATAATAAAACTTATGTTTCACGTTACTCGTAGTTTTATCTGCAGTTTAACTAGATGTTCTGTGGATCAAAATATGACACTGGTAAGTAAGAGAAGGAAACTAAAAGCCTACACAGTGACATGTAAAGCACAAGCAAAAATACAGCTACTTCTGAATACTGGTAATAAACTAACTAGAATGGAGGAAGATTTCCCACTAATAAATGGGTGATGGATAATATCACTTGATTTATTGATACATCAATGACTGATTTCCAGAGAAAGAAGCAGTATGAAAAGAGAAATACAGTAGTACCTCGGATAACAAAATTAATTTGTTCTGTGTGTCATTTCACTAACCAAAATTTTCATTATCCAAAATAAAGTTTCCATTGAAATGAATTGGAAAGCGATTAATCCATTCCAGAGGTCTGAAAAGGGGCAAAAAAGGTGTGTGTGTTTTCAGACCTCTTTATAAAGTGAACTTTAAAGGCATGCAGTGCTGGAACACCCCCTCCAGAACACTTCCTCTGCAGTGCAATGCAAACAGGCTTTACCAGTCCCACTCCCCCACTGAGTTTCCATGTCCAAGCGGGGATTTGAATCCAATGACAGACAAGTCCAGTGACAGATTCTATCCACAACATCACACTGGGAATCCATTACTCAGATAAAAAAATGCTTGAACTGTTGAGGTTCCTCAGCTGTTGGTTAAATCTGTTGTGGCTGCTATCGCATGTTTCTTATGCATTTTAGCTATTAAGAGGCATAAGAACATAAGAACATAAGAAGAGCCATGCTAGATCAGGCCAAAGGCCCATCTAGTCCAGTTTCCTGTATCTCACAGTAGCCCCACCAGATGCGTTTGGGAGCGCATGAGACTAGATATCTGTCTCCTGATACTACTCCCCTGCATCTGGCCCTTAAAGTGCCCCGGTTTTAAGCCTGGAGATTACACATCTCCATCATTATTTGTAACCTGTGATGGACTTTTCCTCCAGGAATCTGTCCAATCCCCTTTTGAAGGCATCCAGGCCAGATGCCATCACCACATCCTGTGGCAGGGAGTTCCACAGACCAACAACGCGCTGGGTGAAAAAATATTTTCTTTTGTCTGTTCTTACACTCCCAGACCTCAATTTGAGTGGATGTCCTCTAGTTCTGGTATTTTGTGAGAGGGAGAAGAGATTCCCTCTATCCACTTTACTCATGCCCTGCATTATTTTGTATGTTTCAATCATATCCCCCCTCGGGCGCCTTTTTTCCAGACTAAAGAGCCCCAAATGTTTTAGCCTTTCCTCGTAAGGGATGTGACCCAGCCCAATAATCATTTTAGTCGCTCTCTTCTGCACCTTTTCCACTATGTCTTTCTTGAGATGCGGTGACCAGAATTGTACACTATACTCCAGGTGGGGCCTTACTATTGTTTTGTATAATGGCATTATAATGTTGGCTGTTTTATTTTCAATCCCCTTCTTGATAATCCCTAGCATGGAATTGGCCTTCTTCACCGCTGCCATACATTGGGGAGACACCTTCATGGAGCTGTCCACCAACACACCAAGATCTCTTTCCTGATCCATCACGGATAACTCAGAGCCCATGAGTTGATAGATAAAGTTTGGATTTTTTGCCCCAATGTGCATTACTTTACATTTGGCTACATTAAAACGCATTTGCCATTTCGCAGCCCATTCCCCCAGTTTTGAGAGATCCTTCTGGAGCTCTTCACAATCTTCTCTGGTTTTTACCACACGGAAAAGTTTTGTGTCATCTGCAAACTTGGCCACCTCACTGTTTATCCCTGTCTCCAGGTCATTTATGAACAGATTGAAAAGCACCGGTCCCAGGACAGAGCCCTGGGGCACACCGCTTTTCACCTCTCTTCATTGTGAAAATTTCCCATTGACACCTACTCTTTGTTTCCTGGATCTCAACCAGTTCTCAGTCCATAAGAGGACCTGCCCTCTTATCCCCTGACTGTGCTGAAAATCCAGATAGACTATATCTACCGGTTCACCCAAATCCACATGCCTGTTGACCTTTTCAAAAAATTCTAAAAGATTTGTCAGACAAGACTTACCCTTACAGAAGCCATGCTAATTTTCTTTAACAAGCAAGGTTTGTTCTTCTATGTGTTTTAAGATTTTCTCTTGGATGAGGCTTTCCACCATCTTCCCTGGGACAAATGTAAGGCTAACCGGCCTGTAGCTTCCCAGGTCCCCCCTTCTTCCTTTTTAAAAAACTGGTGTGACATCCGCTATCCTCCAGTCCTCCGGCACTGTGGCCATTTTAAGAGACAAGTTGCATAGTACTGTTAAGAGATCTGCAATTTCATTTCTCAGTTCCCTAATAACCCTTGGGTGGATGCCATCTGGGCCCAGGGACTTGTTAATCTTCAATTTATCAATTAGTCCTAAGAACACATTTAATTTCTCTGCAATGTCCAAGTCCTCCTTAACCTCCCCTTTTCCTCCCTCACCATCCAGGGGGCCAACTGGTTCTCTGGCAGGTTTTCTACTTCTAACATATTTAAAGAAGCTTTTATTATTACCCTTTATATTGCTATCCATGCATTCCTCAAAATCTTTCTTTGCCTCTCTTATCATCATCTTACATTTCTTTTGCCAGAGTTTGTGTTCCTTTTTATTTTCCTCATCACTTTCTGCGTATCTGAGGTATCTGAGGCTAGCCTGGCTGTTTGTGGCTAAAGTAATGCCTAAATTGGTGTACACACTCTTTCAATTAAATTTCAGTAGGATCATAGAAGAGTGAAGTTGGAAGGGTCCTATAAGGCCATCAAGTCCAACTCCCTGTTTCCATGCAGGAAAACAAATCCAACAATATCTGCCAGGTGGTTGCCTAATTTTCACTTGAATGCCTCCAGTGTTGGAACACTCACCACCTCTTGAGGTCATTGCTTCCATTTCAGGGGTAACCATGATAACTAAGCAATTGCTTTATTTCCTCCTATAACAGTCACCAGTACTTAAAAGTACTGTAGTTTACTTTGGGTTCATGTATATTGAATGTTATTTTTAGCACCAAATTAAATGTAATGGCAGACACACCAGTGGAAGTATTCTACGCATTTTTTTCTTTAAAGAGGGGTTTTACGGTGTCTAAATGTTTATAAGAACATTTTTTTTATTTTATGGAGTGATATAACATTAACTCCTTCTCCTACCACAGCCCTGAGGATTCCAATCCCTTGACTGTTGGCTTCTGTTGTAGTATTTGGAGAAAAGTAGTTTTTATCACAATAACATGATGGAGGAATGGATTAAATCCTTCACTGCAGTCCTATTTTTTTTTTAATAAAAGGTTGACTTTGGATCAATTCCCCCCCCCCCGGGGCCGGGGGGGCCCCCCCACCCGGGGGGGGCCCAGGGGCGGGGTTCCATGGCATGTCCAGTTTGGCCTTTGATGCAAAGAGTTTTAGGGAAGGCCATCAGTGTACATCCCCAAGATTCCCTTTGCAGCCTATAGGCCCCACCCTGCCTATAGATCAAAAATCATGATGAAAACTTCATTTTAAAATGGGGTTTCCATTTGTTCACTGAAATTTGAGGATTTAGCAGCAGTGCAACTCATAATGGGTTCTATCAACGGCAAGGTAAAAAGTAAAAGTTCCCCCCGCACATGTAGGCTAGTCATTTCCGACTCTAGGGGCAGTGCTCATCTCCGTATTCAAGCTGAACAACCAGTGTTGTGAAAGTCCATGACCACATGGTCGACATGGCTGCAAGGAAACACTGTTTTACCTTCCCGCTTTTTACGGCGGTACCTATTTATCTATTTTCGAACTGCTAGCTTGACAGGAGCTGGGGTTATCAGCGGGAGCTTCTTCCACTGCGTGACACCCGGGATTCGAACTGCCAAGCGGCCGATCTTGCAGCCGACAGTTTTTGGAGCCTTACTCCACTGAGTTACCATGCCACCTGGCATGTAAATCCATTGAAGTTATCCATTCATATCTACTGAATATACTGCTTAGGAGGAGCTCTAGACAGTCAGCAAAAATGAGACCTGGTGCTGACTGTGGCTCAGATCATCAGCTTCTTATAGCAAAATTCAAACTTAAACTGAAGAAAGTAGGGAAGACCACTGGGCCAGTCAGGTACAATCTAAGTCAAATCCCTTATGAATACACAGTGGGAATGAAGAATAGATTTAAGGAACTAGATTTGGTGGACAGAACGCCAAAGAAGGGCAACACCAAAGAATGCTCCAAACTATCGCACAATTGCACTCATTTCACACGCTAGCAAGGTTATGCTCAAAATTCTACAAGGGAAGCTTCAGCAATATGCGGACAGAGAACACCCAGAAGTGCAAGCTGGATTTCGAAGGGGCAGAGGAACCAGAGATCAAATTGCCAACATGCGCTGGATTATGGAGAAAGCTAGAGATTCCAGAAAACATCTACTTCTGCTTCATTGACTATGCCAAAGCCTTTGATTGTGTAGACCACAACAAACTATGGCAAGTCCTTAAAGGAATGGGAGTGCCTGACCACCTTATCTGTCTCCTAAGAAATCTGTATGTGGGACAAGCAGCTACCGTCAGAACTGGATATGGAACAACTGACTGGTTTAGAATTGGGAAAGGAGTACGACAAGGCTGTATACTGTCACCTTGCCTATTTAACTTGTATGCAGAGCACATCATGCGAAAGGCAGGTCTGATTGAATCACAAGCCGGAATTAAGATTGCCAGAAGAAACATCAACAACCTCAGATACACAGAAAGTCAGGAGGAATTAAAGAACCTCTTAATGAGGGTGAAAGAGGAGAGTTAAAAAGGGGGGCTGAAGCTAAACACACACAAAAAAAATACTAAGATGATGGCCACTGGTCCCATCACCTCCCGGCAAATAGAAGGGGAAGAAATGGAGGCAATGACAGAGTTTATTTTCTTGGGCTCCTTGATCACTGCAGATGGCGACTGCAGCAACGAAATAAAAAGACGCCTGCTTCTTGGGAGGAAAGCAATGGCGAGCCTAGGTAGCATCTTAAAGAGCAGATACATCACTTTGCCAACTAAGGTCAGGAAGGATAGTCAAAGCTATGGTTTTTCCAGTAGTGATGTATGGAAGTGACAGCTGGACTATAAAGAAGGCTGATCGCCACACAATTGATGCTTTTGAGCTGTGGTGCTGGAGGAGAGTCTTGAGAGTCCCCTGGACTTCAAGGAGACCAAACCAATCCATCCTGAAAGAAATCAACCCTAAATATTCACTGTAAGGACAGATTTTGAAGCTGAGGCTCCAGTACTTTTGCCACCTCACGAGAATCTCTGTTGCACTAAATAATTCAGTGGCACTGGTGTTCAGATTAATATTCTCTCTGCAACATTAACTGCCTTGCAATCAAAACTAATTTTCATTTGTATTAGTTTTACAAGATGTCTCCAGGCGAAAGCTTAAAATTATCTAGGGAGGGACAGCTGTGCCTCCCACCAGTCTTATTAAATTGCAACACCCATAACCCACAGTCAGTGGCATAGCTAGAGTTTGGAGCACCCGGGAACAAAATCAGTTTTTGCACTCTCTTCCCCCGCCCCCCCCCCAACAGTGTCTCACCCACCCAGCAATCGGGGACAGATCCTGGGGGAACAGTGGGGGAGGGGAAGAAGGGTCTCTCCTTCTCATGCCATCTTGGTTGGTCTCCTTTCCAGTTAAGCCTCTCCTGTGCAAACAGTACAGCGTGCAGATAGCGTAAAGCAGGCAATTTCCCCCCCAAGCATCACCTCCATAGCAAGCTTCCCCCTCCTCCTTTCCCCTGGCTAAGGCTTGATGATTGTTAGCCCAGGAAAAGGAGGAGAGGGAAGCAGCAATGTGATCCCCCCCAACAGCACGTTCGTCGCACGCTTCCCTCTCCTCCTTTCCCCGGGATAATGATTGCCAAGACTTAGTGGGGGGAAGGAGGAAGGGGAGCAATCGACGGAGGTGCTGCTTCGGGGGAGGGGGGAAATCACCTCCTTCCCTCTTCTCCTTTCCTCCGACTAAGGATCGCCAAGCCTTAGTGGGGCGAAAGGATTGCTGGCGGGATGGCACATGGCTTCTTCCTCCTGCTCCCCCTCCATGCGTGCCCCGAGGTAAAAGCACTCTTCCGCCCCCCTAATTACACCAGTGCCCACAGTACATAACGAGAAATAATGAGAGAGAGTCCAACATCAAGTGCACCACACTGTCCACATCCATGATCTAATTTCTAAGATCTATTTTTTCACAATGTAAACAAAACCACCAGTCTTTATTCTTTTTTAAACATCCATTTCTCAAATATGGTAATGCTCTTTAAAAAAGGATCCCAACAATGTTCATATTTTGTAGCCTGGGAACAAGGTCAACAAATAAATGCAAAGCTTTACCAGCTTATTTGCCTACCTTGACACTAGACTGGCTCCAATAGATCTCAGTGTCTGGTGGGTTACCTACTGCTGGCTTCAGCTTTCCTGATGGTGAAAATCTGCATGTCTCCCTTGCATGGCTGGATAATTATGGATCTCATTCATGTTTTTATGTCATCTGCTGTCCTGAACATACCTGCTATTTTCCCCGACATTCTCACCATAGGAAGAGCTCATCTTGTCAAATAAATAAAGCATTCAGTCATTCATTATAGAGTGTCAGGGACTCGACTGTTTGAACCAGACACAATTTGGCAACAGAATGACCTAGTTTAATGAACTAAATGAGACAGTGTACTCGAACCTCAGAGATATTTTGGCAAAATAAAATAAAATAAAATAAAATAAAATAGATATTTTCAACAGCAGCATTTAGGCAAATAAATGAATCAGTCTTTGTACTATTGTATTATTGTAAACCGCCCAGAGCTGGTTAGAAGATGGGCAGTATAAATAAATAAATAAATTTTGCCTCAGTCTGGAATATCTTATAAATGGGGCACATTTCTACTTTTGTGTCCCAGTTGATCCGTGAGGCTACAAAATAAAACAGGCTGAACTGTGCTTTCATCATTGTAAGGCTAATTACACTTGTGACAATGAGGCCTGTAATAAGACTTCCTGGGGTAAGAACTGGCAAGCCACTCCAGTATCCCTGACAAGAACATCCCATGGACAGAAACAAAAGGCTAAACGATATGATGCTGGAAGATGAGCCCCTCAGGTCGGAAGGTGTCCAACATGCTACTGAGGAAGAGTGGAGGACAAGTACAAGTAGCTCCAGAGCTAATGAAGTGGCTGGGCCAAAGCCGAAAGGACACCCAGCTGCAGACGTGCCTGGAAGAGAAAGGAAAGTCCAATGCTGCAAAGAAATATACTGCATAGGAACCTGGAATGTGAGATCTATGAACCAGGGTAAGCTGGATGTAGTCAAACGTGAGATGGAAAGAATAAACATTGACATCCTGGGCATCAGTGAACTTAAATGGACAGGAATGGGTGAATTCAGTTCAGATGACTATCACATCTACTACTGTGGGCAAGAATCCCATAGAAGAAATGGAGTAGCCCTCATAGTCAACAATAGAGCGAGAAAAGCAGTGCTGGGATACAACCCAAAAAATGATAGAATGATTTCGGTACAATTCCAAGGCAGTCCTTTTAACATCACAGTAATCCAAGTTTATGCACCAACTACCGGTGCTGAAGAGTCTGAGATTGACCAATTTTATGAAGACTTACAAGAACTTCTAGAACTGACACCAAAGAAAGATGTTCTTCTCATCACAGGGGATTGGAATGCTAAAGTAGGGAGTCAAGTGATAAAAGGAATAACTGGCAAGTTTGGCCTTGGAGCTCCAAATGAAGCAGGGCAAAGGCTAATTGAGTTTTGTCAAGAGAACAAGCTGGTCATTGCAAACACTCTTTTCCAACAACACAAAAGGCGACTCTACACATGGACATCACCAGATGGACAATACCGGAATCAGATTGACTATGTTCTCTGCAGCCAAAGATAGAGGAGCTCTATACAGTCAGCAAAAATAAGACCTGATGCTGACTGTGGCTCAGATGATCAGCTTCTTATTTCAAAATTCAAACTTAAACTGAAGAAAGTAGGGAAGATCACTGGGCCAGTCAGGTATAACCTAAGTCAAATCCCATATGAATACACAGTGGAAGTGAAGAATAGATTCAAGGAACTAGATTTGGTGGACAGAACACCTGAAGAACTATGGATGGAGGCTTGTAACATTGTACAGGAGGCTGCAATGAAAAGTATTCCAAAGAAAAGAAAATGCAAGAAAGCAAAGTAGTTGTCCAACGAGGCCCTACAAATAGTGGAGGAGAGAAGGGACGCAAAGTGCAAGGGAGAAAGGGAAAGATGTAGAAAATTGAATGCAGACTTCCAAAGAATAGCAAGGAGAGACAGGGCGGCCTTCTTGAATGAACAGTGCAAAGAAATAGAGGAAAACAACAGAAAAGGAAAAACCAGAGATCTGTTCAAGAAAATTGGAGATATTAAAGGGGCATTTCATGCAAAGATGGATTTGATAAAGGACAAAAATGGTAGGGAGCTAACTGAAGCAGAAGAGATCAAGAAGAGATGGCAAGAATATACAGAAGAATTATATCGGAAAGATCTGGATGTCCCTGATAACCAAGATAGCGTAGTTACTGACCTGGAGCCAGACATCCTGGAAAGTGAAGTCAAGTGGGCCTTAGAAAGCATTGCAAACAACAAGGCCAGTGGAGGTGACGGCATTCCAATTGAACTCTTTAAAATTTTAAAAGATGATGCTGTAAAGGTGCTGCATACAATATGCCAGCAACTTTGGAAAACCCAGCAGTGGCCAGAGGACTGGAAAAGATCAGTCTACATCCCAATCCCAAAGAAAGGAAATGCCAAAGAATGCTCCAACTATCGCACAATTGCACTCAATTCACACGCTAGCAAGGTTAAGCTCAAAATTCTACAAGGCAGGCTTCAGCAGTATGCGGAAAGAGAACTTCCAGAAGTACAAGCTGGCTTTCGAAGGGGCAGAGGAACTAGAGATCAAATCGCCAACATGCACTGGATTATGGAGAAAGCCAGAGAGTTCCAGAAAAACATCTACTTCTGCTTCATTGACTATGCCAAAGCCTTTGACTGTGTAGACCACAACAAACTATGGCAAGTCCTTAAAGGAATGGGAGTGCCTGACCACCTTATCTGTCTCCTAAGAAATCTATATGTGGGACAAGCAGCAACTGTCAGAACTAGATATGGAACAACTGACTGGTTTAAAATTGGGAAAGGAGTACGACAAGACTGTATACTGTCACCTTGCCTATTTAACTTATATGCAGAGTACATCATGCGAAAGGCAGGTCTGGATGAATCACAAACCGGAATTAAGATTGCCAGAAGAAATATCAACAACCTCAGATACGCAGATGATACTACTCTAATAGCAGAGAGTGAGGAGGAATTAAAGAACCTCTTAATGAGGGTGAAAGAGGAGAGTGAAAAAAATGGGCTGAAGCTCAACATCAAAAAAACTAAGATCATGGCCACTGGTCCCATCACCTCCTGGCAAATAGAAGGGGAAGAAATGGAGGCAATGTCAGAGTTTATTTTCTTGGTCTCTTTGATCACTGCAGATGGCGATTGCAGCAATGAAATAAAAAGACTCCTGCTTCTTGGGAGGAAAGCAATGGCAAACCTAGATAACATCCTAAAGAGCAGAGACATCACTTTGCCAACTAAGGTCAGGATAGTCAAAGCTATGGTTTTTCCAGTAGTGATGTATGGAAGTTAGAGCTGGACTATAAAGAAGGCTGATCGCCGCAGAATTGATGCTTTTGAGCTGTGGTGCTGGAGGAGAGTCTTGAGAGTCCCCTGGACTGCAAAGAGATCAAACCTATCCATTCTGAAAGAAATCAACACCGAATGTTCACTGGAAGGACAGATTTTGAAGCTGAGGCTCCAGTACTTTGGCCACCTCATGAGAAGTGAGGACTCCTCGGAAAAGTCCCTGATGCTGGGAAAAATCGAAGGCAAAAGGAAAAGAGGACGACAGAGAATGAGATGGTTGGACGGTGTCATTGATGCAACCAAAATGAATTTGACAAAACTCCGGGAGGCAGTGGAGGATAGGAAGGCCTGGTGAGCTCTGGTCCATGGGGTCACGAAGAGTCGGACACGACTGAACAACTGAACAACAACAACAAAATAAATAAATAAATAAATAAAACTTTGTATTTCTGACCTTGTTTGGTCTACAAAAGATTAGGCCTGTTATATCCCAGGCTCCATCTGCTTTCCATCTTCTCCATAGTCTCCAGGTTTGAAATAATGTTGAGCTACCGAAGGTGAACATGTGCCATAATTTACAAAAGACAGACCTCTATTTAGAGGACTGTCAAACACCAGTGATATCAATTTAAAGAACCTTGTGAAGGGAAAGTAAATGGAACAAAGTTGTTATCTGTGGTCGTAGTTTGTAAGTGGTCAGAAGTTTGTAAGTGGCCACCATAATCTCTAGCTTTAACTAGGTCCTGACAATTAACATTCCAGAGAAAAGCTTTCAAGGATCAATTCTGATGGTACCATATGAATTTTTTAGAGAAGTGCTTATTTCTGGTTTGTTACAAAATTTAATTTTATTGTAAGTTTTATGGCATGTAACTGTGTGTCAATGTTATACAGTATGTACAACTGTGCAGCTGACTACTAATGTCTCAATAAATAGTGTATTTTATGGCATTGCTACTTAGTGAGGGATAGTAAGATATGAAATCCTGGGTTTTAGGGAGAGAAAGGAAGGAGGAAATTCCCATCTACTTCTAATCTGTTTGGATATATTCACATCTCCATCTCTATTAGATAACATTTCCAGTATACAAAATGCATGTTTATTTAAATTTTAAGAGGCAACAAGTAGCAACTGAATGACAGGGATTGCAGCACATAAAGGATTTTAATAATGACATTATTAAAATTTGCTCTTTGTTTTCTTTATGCTTAAATTCTTCAGCTTCTGTTCTAGCTGCTTTACTATCGGAAAAAATGGCATTGGTCTATTCCAGATACAGTAATACAATACCTTGGTTTACGAGAAACTTGGTTTAAGAGTGTTTTGCAAGACAAGGAAATGCTTTGATATAAGAGTGTTTTGGTTTACAAGCATGTTTCTGGAATGGATTATGCTCATAAGCCAAGGTATTACTATACTTGTATCTCCCTTCTAACTGTCTTGCCATACTCTCTTAATCAGTTGTTCACTCCAGCAGTTGTTCTAGAAGAAGAGAGGCACTGGATGAAAGTTCAGTTCTTGGATCTTCTTGCCAGGGTCAGGAAGGAAAGAAAGAAACATGACCTATGAGACACTCTACCCAAAATATTCATCCAGCAGCTCATCATCCATTAACAACAACAACACTTAGAGTGGGTGAAAAGAACAACAAGCGGATGAGTGACTGTGAGGGTTCTGCTTTTTCCCAGGCACCCCACCCTTCAGGTTTCAATAAGGACACATTCTTAAAAGAATAAACAGGACTTTTATTTTGTTCTTCCGTTGCTAGGGAGGTTCTCTTCTTAATTACAGTTCCAACATCTTTAACTTCAGTAACAAATGGATGGTTTTTGGATTCATACAATGGAGTAAATACAGTCAACTCTAACTCCCCCGCTCTCCTTGGGAAAATTTGGCTCCACCATTTTTCTTCTCCTCCCTCTCGAAGAGGCTCGGCTCCCCCACTTGCACCCCAATCTCCGAAGTAAGTTTGGGCCCAGGACGTCTCTGGCGGTGGGATCTGAAGGGAGGGATAATCTTCTCTTAGGGTTAACCCCCTCCCAGTGCAAGGTTTCCTGGTTCTTTCCTCCTCCTCCTTCAGCCTGGCTATCCATTGCTCCAAAGCCAACTCCTTCCGAATCTCCTTCCTCTTGCAGTTATACTCACAGGCTTCCCGCTCGCCCCAGTACGAACAGCCTTGGCGGTGGGCTCGTCTCCTGTAACTTTCAGCCTCAGGTTTGGGCATCATCATTTGCTCCCTATCTCCTGTCCATGGGTTCTGCATCCAAACCCGTTCCCAGTCTGGGGGCAAAACACGTGGCACACCCTTTTTACATTGTCCGAACCTCACCTCCATCACAGCTGATTGGTTGGACTTTCCCGCCGTTTCTGTCTCTTTCTCCTCCTTTCACAGGGCCTCTGTTTTTCCTTCCTCTTTCTCCTTTTCTAGAATCTTCAGTGAATCCTGGAACTCTTTCCAGAGCATTTCCCTTTCCAGGGCTTCCTGGTCCTGTACAGCTCTACGTTTTTCCCTTGCCTTTTGCTTCTCCAGCCACTCATCCCTGTCACAGCCTTGTTGTGCAGGTGTCACTCTCCCGCCTTTGGCCCCTCCAGGATAGCTTCCCTCACAGTGACAATTAGCGTATAATTACAAATTCATCTTTGAGTGAGACCCAAACAATTTATATTCTGTCACCAACCAGTTGAAGACAATATTAACAACCACCAGAAATACAGTGACCCCCCGCCTATTGTGGGGGTTAGGCACCCGACCCAAACCACAATAAGTGAAAATCTGTGATATGCAGATGCATGTCGGGTTGGGCCTGGGAGGCCTTGCTGGGGGACCTTGTACTTACCCCCAGCCTGGCGCTGCCCTGAACGGGCCTGCGAGGGCCTTCCCGGACATTCTGGAGGCCCCAAAAGGGCCTCCCTGCGAACTGGAAGTGACTTCCCATAAAATGGAAGTGACTTCCAGATTGCTGAAGATCATTTCTAGGCCTCTAACAGGGACGTTCACAGGGAAACCATTTTGGGGCCTCCAGAAGGCCCGGGAAGGCCCTCACAGACCTGTTTGGGGCAGTGCCAGTACTGGGGTAAGTACAGGAGGCCTGAAACAGGCCTTTCCCCCCCTTACCCCAGGGGGCCTTTTTTCATATACTGTGGTCCTGTGATATAGTGGGACCACAGTATATGATCTGTGAACGGGTGGGGGACCATTGTAATCCTATTACTGTCACCTTCACACTATTTTGCTGCCCCCCTTAAAAAGCTGTCTATTTTGCAAAAAGATAAATAAATAAATAAATAAATAAATAAATAAATAAATAAATAAATAGAAAAAATCTGTCAAAGTACATATGCAGAAAATCAAGTTCTGTACTCAGGCCAACTAACACGTTCTCAGATGAAGTGATGTATATATGAGAAAACAGTCCTGTGCCAAGCCAAGGTCTGCTATTTCAAAAAGACAAAAAATAAGCATCTCCCTCACCCAACAGACCAGGGGCAGCCTATTTACAATCCAACAAAAATTATGCTGGAGATAAAAAGCAGCCTTCAGCTTCATATACTGAACACCTTTACACTAATGTACACTTTTTTGGGAAAGCAATACCCCTAACTAATGAATATTTTTGGAAAGCAAGAACGAGCTGAGACTATCTTTGAGCTATAACATCACTCATTTGTGTCTGAAGATTCTCTGTCATCCAGGTGAGTTTATCTAGAAGTTGAGACGTGGCAACTGGACTTCTTTTTTTGTGAGACTGAAGCATTTCACTACTCATCCAAGCAGCTTCATCAGTCTGACAAAGATGCTTGGAGGAGGAGTGAGATGTTTCGATCTCACAAGAAAAGAAGTCCAGTTGCCATGACTCAACTTCTGGTTCACTCGTTTGTATACTTTCACTTTCAGGAAGAGATAAATTATGCTAGAAGACTTATTCCTCATCACCATCTTATCCAGCCCCTGTCTTGGAGGCATAATAGGGAATCTAATTCCCAACCTCTGGCTTTGCAGCCAGAGAGCTAAACCACGAACCATTCAATGAACACAGAGGGGCATGAAGGGGAACCTAAGCAAGAAGAAAAGGGAGAACAGCAGGAAGAAAAGCGTGTTTGCGAACCAATAGAAAATGGTTTGTGGAGCCTTTAAACACGCTTGGTTCAATCCTTCATTTGACTCAGCCTCAACCTCCCAAAATGAGACTGTTAGAACCCTGACACGGAGAGGCGAATGATATAGCATGCATTTACTAAACTAAACTTCTTAAATATATATTTTCAGTTTTAGGAAATTTCATTGGGCTCCAAATGCAGCAGCCAGATAATGTTAACTGGGGCTGGACACAGGTTTCACACAACTCCTGCTAGAGCATTTCCACTGGCTGCTAATATATTTTCAGGCAGAATTCAAAGGGATGGTTCCAACCTATAAAACCTTAAATCGCTTGGGCTGATGCTATCTCAAAGACTGCATCTCCCTATCTTATAAGCTGATTCAAATGTTAAGGTTATGAGCAAAGGCTTCCTCTCAGTCCTACTGTTTTCACAGGTGTATTTGGTGGGATACCGGAGAGAGTCTTCTCTGTTGTTTCTGCTCCCAGACTCTGGAACTCCCCTCCCACAGGAAGCTAGACTGGTCCGATCTTTCTTGTCCTTCTGCAAGCTGGAAAAGACCTTTCTTTTTAGATGTTTCCCTGAGTGAATGGCTGCCAAGTGGGCTTTTTAAAAATGGATTGTTGTACTTCACTGCACTGAATGTATTTTGGTGTTGTTTATGTATTGTATACTTATTGTTACTGTCTTTTGTTGTTAAACCCACCTGAGTCCTTTTAAAAATAATAATAAATAATAATAGAACAAAGGATGTGATAGTTTCTGTAAACTTATTTTTATGTGAATGTGGCCAAGCAGACTTTTACAAATATGTCAGTGAAAATATGCAAAAGGTATCTGGCACTGCATTAGATCAATGATCCATCTTCAAACAAGGCAATGCATCTAGACATTTATTTTATAAGGGTGCTACCTCAAATAGTTCAAGATGTTTGTCTATCACAGTGCATTAAGGTAGTGCATTAATATTGCATGAAAGGTGTGCAGAGGTTTTGAGGAAATTATACGTTGATATCTGCTTGTTTTGCAGTCACACCCTCCTGAGTTGTCACCATCACTGTCAGCCGCTTCCTGCCGTCACCCTGGCAAGGGGGTGACAACAGCGCGGGCAAGGGGCAACCTTCCCTCCCTCACAGCATGGCTCACCACTTCCTCTTTTTCCTCCTCCTCACTGTCATCACCACCACCTTGGGATGAAACCTGGATGTTGCCTGGCAGGCTCCCAAGCTGGCAGTGGCAGCGGAGGGGGGAAAGGTGAGCTGGGCTGAGAGGGAGAAGAGGGAACCCCGACACTCTGCCTATGCCTGGGCAGACACCCCAGCCTGCACAGCTGGCAATCCCTCACTGCCACAGCCAGCGTCCTTTTGCCATGGTTGTGGTCTCGGCGGCCTCTGGCCCTCACCACAGACCTGTGTCCAGCCTCCAGCCCTCGCTGCAGGCCCCTGCAATCATCCCGCCACCCCCTCAGTCACCCTGTCACTCCTGCCACCACCCTTGCCATCACTTTCACCCCTGCCGCCATCCTCAGAAAGGAGTATTTGCTCTTATCCATAGATTTTGGTATCTACGGGATGGCCTGGAACCAATCCTCTGCAGATGTGGGTCCTAATGTACTACTGTAGTTGGTCTGCTGGGGAGAGGTCACTGATCATTAGAGGATAAATTTCTTAATTTTAATGTCTGCTTCCAGAGGATGTTGCAGTAGGGAGGAACAGGAAAACTGACATCTGTCTTGACCCTCAGAAGAGTCTTTATCAAATGGCAACAGCCCTACAGGATCTCAGACTGTTTGCTAGATATGTGCTCTCACTGTTTCTCTTGTTTGGCAGAATTTTGGGACTTCTAGGCAGAGACCCACACTGACGAACACCTACAGTTTGCTCACCTAGACTAAAGTTTATCTCCAAAGCTGATGGGTATCTTGAGCCTTCCCTCTTATTGTCATTCATTCATTGGCATTGGCATCCTTCAGTCTCGAAAGACTATGGTATCATGCCGGGAGTAGAGATCCTAAAAACAACACCTAGTGTGAGTAAATAGACCAATTCGGGAATGGCAGTCTCTACCGCACTGGGGGCAGATGTATTCTGTTTCTTGCCCGGTCCTCGAGTTTCGTTCTTTCCGTGCCTGTCTCTTTTCCTCTGCCTGTTGGACAAATGCCTCTTCAAATTTATGTAGACCATGCTGTATCTCTTGCCTCCAGACAGTGCGATCGGAGGTCAGGGTTTCCCAACTGTTGAGGTCCATTCCTAAGGCCTTCGGGTCAACATAAGAACATAAGAACATAAGAAGAGCCATGCTGGATCAGGCCAAAGGCCCATCTAGTCCAGCTTCCTGTATCTCACAGCGGCCCACCAGATGCGTTTGGGAGTGCATGAGACTAGATATCTGTCTCCTGATACCACTCCCCTGCATCTGGCCCTTGAAGTACCCTGGTTTAAAGCCTAGAGATTACACATCTCCATCGTGGTTTGTAACCCGTGATGGACTTTTCCTCTAGGAATCTGTCCAATCCCCTTTTGAAGGCATCCAGGTCAGATGCCATCACCACATCCTGTGGCAGGGAGTTCCATAGACTTACAACGCGCTGGGTGAAAAAATATTTTCTTTTGTCAGTTCTTACTCTCCCAGCACTCAATTTGAGTGTATGTCCCCTAGTTCTGGTATTTTGAGAGTGGGAGAAGAGCTTCCCTCTATCCACTTTACTCATACCCTGCATTATTTTGTACGTCTCAATCATATCCCCCCTCAAGTGCCTTTTTTCCAGACTAAAGAGGCCCAAATGTTTTAGCCTTTCTTCATAAGGGAGGTGCCCCAGCCCAGTAATCATTTTAGTCGCTCTCTTCTGCACCTTTTCCAGTTCCACTATGTCTTTCTTGAGATGCGGTGACCAGAATTGTACACAATACTCCAGGTGGGGCCTTACTATTGTTTTGTATAATGGCATTATAATGTTGGCTGTTTTATTTTCAATCCCCTTTTTGATAATCCCTAGCATGGAATTGGCCTTCTTCACAGCTGCCACACATTGGGGAGACACCTTCATGGAGCTGTCCACCAACACACCAAGATCTCTTTCCTGATCCGTCACGGATAACTCAGAGCCCATGAGTTGATAGATGAAGTTTGGATTTTTTGCCCCAATATGCATTACTTTACATTTGGTTACATTAAAAGGCATTTGCCATTTCTCAGCCCATTCCCCCAGTTTGGAGAGATCCTTCTGGAGCTCTCCACAATCTTCTCTGGTTTTTACCACACAGAAAAGTTTTGTGTCATCTGCAAACTTGGCCACCTCATTGTTTATCCCTGTCTCCAGGTCATTTATGAACAGATTGAAAAGCACCGGTCCCAGGACAGAGCCCTGGGGCACACCGCTTTTCACTTCTCTCCATTGTGAAAATTTCCCATTGACACCTATTCTTTGTTTCCGGGATCTCAACCAGTTCTCAATCCATAAGAGGACCTGCCCTCTTATCCCCTGACTGTGCAATTTTCTCAGCAGCCTTTGGTGAGGGACTGTGTCAAAAGCCTTTTGAAAATCCAGATAGACTATATCCACCGGTTCACCCAAATCCACGTGCCTGTTGACCTTTTCAAAAAATTCTAAAAGGTTTGTAAGACAAGATTTACCCTTACAGAAGCCATGCTGATTTTCTCTCAGCAAGGTTTGTTCTTTTATGTGTTCTTACAGATATCCTTATACCGCAGCTGTGGTCTCCCTCTGGGGCGCTTTCCCTGCATTAGTTCTCCATATAGAAGATCTTTTGGGATCCGACCGTCATCCATTCTCACAACGTGTCCAAGCCAGCGTAGGCGTTGCTGTTTCAATAAAGTGTACATGCTAGGAATTCCAGTTCGATTCAGGACTATGCTATTTGGAACTTTGTCGTGCCAGGTAATGTTGAATACCCCGTTATTGTAAATGTACAAAAAGGGAAGATACAGCATTGCTTAAGAGTCACAGTCTCATTGCCTTTAGGTTTTTAAAAAGGCAGCTCCTGAAAAATTACACACCCTAAGAAGAACTGCTCTTTTGGTACATGAAAAACATGAAGCAAAGTGCAAGGCAGTCATCAGCCTTGGGGGAATATCCTAGGTCAGGTGTACAAAATGCTGGTGTTTGTAAGTGCAGGTCTGTGGCCTGAAGCTTCCAGAATTCTGCATGGAGAATTTCTGGAGAATTCTGGGAGTTGCAGTTTTAAAAAATATAAATGATGCATCTCTAGAACTTTGTTCTCCAGACCTAATTGGAAATCCAATAGGCTGAAAAGAACTTAGAATCTTTTGAGCAAAGCACTTCACCAGCTTTTGCCTTTGTACACATAGGTATTAGAACAGAATAAACAAAACACTTCCCCAATGAATCTTAAAATCTCTATATGATTTTGCTCACTCAATTTCCATCCTATGGAAGTATGTCTCTTTTTGTAATGTGCCATCAAGTCTCCTCGGACTTGTGGCAGCCCTATCAATAAATGATGTGCAAATTGTCTGTTCTCAACCAATGTAAACTCAGCTCTTGTAAATTCAATCCTGCAGCTTTATTTGAAGTGCCAGTTCATCTCCTGTCTGGTTTACCTCTTTTCTTGCTGCTTTCCACTTTTTCCAGCATTTTGCCTTCTCATTATGTGCTCAAAGTAGGACAGCCTTAGTTTCAACAACTGTTGTCTCCAGAGATAGTTCAGGCTTGATTTTGATCTAGGAGCCACTTGTTCATCTTTCTGGCTGTCCAGGATATCTGAAAAGCTCTCTCCAGCACATTTCAAACATATCAATATTTTTGCTATCAGTTTTTTTAAAACTATAATACCTTCCCTGCTACCCTTCATAGTCTGAGTCATCTTTCTGATTTCTTGGCCACAGTCTTCCTTTGCCAAAGTATACAAAATTTTTCACTATTTCAATTTCGTCATTTTATTTATTTATTTATTTATTCAATTTATATACCACCCATTTGGTGCCGAGACAACTCTGGGTGGTTTCTAATTCTATATAAAACACCCAATACAATATAGAATAAAAATATAGCAAAGTGAAAATAATAAAACTTAATAGTACATATTAAAACATAATTAAACCAATAATTAAACCAATAACTTCACTCATAAAGTCCAAGATCAAGAGTAAGTTAAGACCAAGGGGGGAGGATAATAGTCATACTCATTAGTAGCCAAGGAAAGCAATTCTAAACAACCAGGTCTTCAGGTGTTTTTTGAAGACCAACAGCAATAGGGCCTGGCAGATCTCAGAGAACAACTGGTTCCAAAGTCCCAGAGCTGCTACTGAGAAAGCCCAGTTCCTTATTATTTATTTATTTATTTATTTATTTTTACAACTTATATGCCGCCCACTACCCAAAGGTCTCTGGGCGGCTTACAATCAAGAGATTAAAACAGTTAAAAAACATCAAACAACAATAAATAATTAAAACAATCAATAAAACCTTATACTAAAAACAGCACACTAAAATTGCCATCAGAAGACCCACAATCTAAATTATATCAATTAAAAAACTTCTGGAACAGGAAGGTTTTTACCTGGCGCCGAAATGTCATGAGTGTTGGCGCCAGGCGGATCTCACTTGGGAGGGCATTCCATAGCTTGGGGGCAGCTGCCGAGAAGGCCCTGTGTCTGCAAGCCATCCCTCTTACCTCCTTGAGGGATGGCTCTTTCAGGAGGGCCCTCTGGCTTGATCTTAATTGCCGGGTAGGTTCATATGGAAGGAGGCGGTCCTTCAGGTATCCAGGTCCTAAGCCATTTAGGGCTTTATATGTCAAAACAAGCACTTTGAATTGGGCTCGGGCAGCAACTGGTAGCCAATGTAGGCTACGTAGAATCGGCGTGATGTGATCCCGAGCGGCCCCACCACTTACTAGCCGCGCTGCACGATTCTGAACCAGTTGCAATCGCCGAACCGTCTTCAAAGGCAGCCCCATGTAGAGCGCATTGCAGTAATCAATACGGGATGTTACCAGTGCATGCGTAACTGTTATGAGGCTCCGTTCATCCAGGTAGGGGCGTAGCTGATATATTTTCCGCAGCTGAAGAAAGGCACCCCTGGCCACCGAGTCCACCTGGGCTTCCAGAGTTAGATCGGGGTCCAGGAGCACCCCCAAGCTGCGGACCCTGTCCCTTAGGGGGAGTGCAACCCCGTCCAGAACAGGGAAGTGGCCCTCTAACCTGTCTGGCGAAGCACCCACTAACAGCACTTCCGTCTTGTCTGGATTGAGTTTCAATTTGTTAACCCTCATCCAGTCCATTATCTGGCCCAGACACGAGTTCAGCACAGAAACTGCCTCACCTGGATTGGTGGAAAACGAGAGGTAGAGCTGAGTATCATCAGCATATTGCTGAGTCCTCAGCCCAAACCTCCTGATGACCTCTCCCAGTGGTTCCATGTAAATGTTGAACAGCATGGGGGACAGTATAGAGCCCTGAGGAACCCCATGACATAAATGCCACGGGGCAGAGCAACTGTCCCCCAGCACCACCTTCTGGACACGGTCAGCCAGGAAGGAATGGAACCACCGCAAAGCGGTGCCTCCGACTCCCAACCTGGCCAGCCTATCCAGAAGGACACCATGGTCGATGGTGTCGAAAGCCGCTGAGAGGTCCAGGAGTATCAACAGGGTTGCACTCCCCCTGTCTCTCTCCCGGCAAAGGTCATCATACAGGGCGACCAAGGCAGTCTCTGTACCAAAACCCGGCCTGAAACCAGATTGAAATGGACCCTCTTATGGGCTTCTTTCGGAGTTGGTACCCTCAGATGACCTGCTTCTGAGGAGCAAGTGTTATGAGCAGTGTTCAAGGGCAGGAGCCATTCGGACAGATAACGTCCTAAACAGCCTTGTATGTCAACATTAAAACCTTTAAGTCAATGTGGTAACGGATTGGCAGCCAGTGCAGTTCAGCCAGCGTAGGGGTAATATGGAGGAATCTGCTAGTACCTTGCAGCAGCTGGAACGATACGTAGAGAGCACTACAGTACTTTAATCTCAAGACTACCAGTGCATGGACCAGCATAGTGAGAGCACCAGGGTCCAGGAAAGCATGCAGACAAGCAATCCACTGAAGATGATAATGTGCGGAACAGATCACTGATGCCACCTGGGCTACCATGGTGTGTGCAGGATCTGGTATTATGCCAAGACTGCGCACCTCATTCTGTATGGTTAACGTCCCTTCCCCAAAACTGAGGTTACTTCCCAACCAGCTAACCCCAGACACTCCCACCTGAAGGACTTGCATCTCGCCTGAGTTCAATCTCAGTCTATTCACTGTCATCCCAGTGTCCCAGGGATGAAATGGCATCCATTACAGATGGCAAAAAGGAGATACTGTATAGAGCTGGGTGTCATCATAGTACTGATGGCACAAAATCCATACCCCCTTAGAACCTCGCTCAACAGCCTCATATGGATATTAGAAAGCATAGGCGAGATGACTGATCCCTGTGGCACCCCAGAATTTAGGGACCAATGGGCAGAAGCTACCTCCCCCAGCTGTACTCTCTGGAAACAGTCCACCAAGAAAGAGCGGAACCACTGCAAAGCAGTGTCTCCAATCTCCAGTTCAGAGAGCCTCTCCAGGAGGATACCATGGTATCAAAGGCTGCTGAGAGATTGAGGAGAACCAGCAAGGATGATTTGCCCCTGTTGGCCTCCCTCAACAGGTCGCCATGCAGGGTGACCAATGCCGCTTCTGTGCCATGGTGCAGCCTGGACTCTGACTGAAATGGAACAAGAGCATTGGTTTCATCCAAGAGCCCCTGAAGCTGATCCGCTGCCACCCTCTCGACAACCTTGCTTATAAACAGAACATTGGCAATGGGCCTGTAGTTGTCAATCTGGTCCACCACCATAGTCACTTTCTTCCAAATGGGCCTAATGAGTGTCTCCTTGAGGGTAGGAGGAAACCTGATAAAGTTGTGTTGTTCTTCTGTAGTCATGACTTTCGCCTTCTAAACTGCATTCCTGCTTCTGCACTTTCTTCTTTTACTTTCCCTAAAAGTCATTTCAAGTCATTGCTGCTTTCTGCCAGTCAGACGGTATCTGCATATCTTAATATTACAGTAGTGATGTTTCTTTCATCGTTTTTCACTCCTCCTTCATCTGAATCTAGTCTGGCTTTCTGTATATGTTATGAGTACAGAGAGAATAGATAAAAGGATAAAATACATCTTTGTCTGACACCTTTGCCTACAGGAAACCATTCAGTTTTTCCATATTTGGTCCTTATTGTAGCTTCTTGTCTACAATACAAGTTACAGATCAGGACAGTCAAGCGCTAAGGTACACCCACTTCTTTCACAAGAAACCACCGTTTCTCATGATGACTTTATTAGGTCATTCAAAAGGATATAAAAATAGCTGGATGTGAAATCAGCAATGGGAGAAATCAAAGCTAAAAGATTTGTCCATCTCCTGGAGATGACAAATAATTTCTTTTCAGTTTATTTTTTGTCAGAATTTACCAAAATTCAATAGCAATAGCTCTTGTTTTCACTTGTTAATGATGCCACAAACAACATAGCCCCAAACAAGTGTCTGTCCATAATTCATTCGCTTACTTCTGGTACATCTCTAGGCCAGAGATTTCAGAATGGATGGGAAATAATTACACCTGAGACCTTGGAGAGTTCCAATTAGACAGACACAGTCCAGATGAATCAACATTAAAAAAATCTATTCACAAAAATTTTAAGCAATCATCATCAGTTAGGGCTCCATCCAATTCTATTTACTCCTTCCAAACTGTGGAAAACTCTGTTAATCTAGTCCAGATTAAGATCTTTTAAACTTCCTACAAACTATCCTGCACAGGTGGAACACTTCTCCACAATCTGCATAAGACTGAAGAAATCCTCTTCAAAACCAGCTCTGTAACAAGTTATGTCTAATTTGTTTCCTCATAAGCCAGAATTTGTATAATATTGTCATATGATCACCCCAGGGCAATGGCTGTGAGTCCAGTTCTACAACATCTCATCAAGCTAATCCTGTTGAAACCAAATACGTGTGCAAAGCATGAACAAATCCAGTTATTTGTGTGTGCAGCCTGTAATCAAGGAAAACAACAAGGATGGAAAAAAAATCCACCAAAAATGTTAATAAGCTAATGTCTTTACTGTTATTTTAAAACATCTACAGGTCTTAAGAAAAAAATAACATAGTTATTACCAGCAATTACTTTTCATTGTGTATTACCATCATCACTGAAAAAGTATACTGTACTGTATAAACTGAATTCAGCAACAGAAATTGTATATTTCTGATTTTCTGGATCCATTTCAATCTGGTTTCAGGCCGGGTTTTGGTACAGAGACTGCTTTGGTCACCCTGTATGATGACCTCTGCCGGGAGAGAGACAGGGGGAGTGCTACCCTGTTGATACTCCTGGACCTCTCACTGGCTTTCGACACCATTGACCATGGTGTCCTTCTGGATAGGCTGGCCAGGTTGGGGGTTGGAGGCACTGCTTTGCTGTAGTTCCGATCCTTCCTGGCTGACCGTGTCCAGAAGGTGGTGCTGGGGGACAGATGCTCTGCCCCATGGCATTTATGTCATGGGGTTCCTCAGGGCTCTATACCATCTCCCATGCTGTTCAACATTTACATGGAATTGCTGGGAGAGGTCATCAGGACGTTTGGGTTGAGGAGTCAGCAATATGCTGACGATACTCAGCTCTACCTCTCGTTCTCCACCAATCCAGGTGAGGTGGTTTCCGTTCTGAACTCATGTCTGGACCAGATAATGGACTGGATGAGGGTTAATAAATTGAAACTCAAACCAGACAAGACAGAAGTGCTGTTAGTGGGTTCTTCGCCGGACAGGTTAGAGGGCCATATTCCTGTCCTGGATGGGGTTGCACTCCCCCTAAGGGACAGGGTCCGCAGCTTGAGGGTGCTCCTGGACCGCAGTCTAACTCTGGAAGCCCAGGTGGACCCGGTGGCCAGGGGTGCCTTCCTTCAGCTGCGGAAAATATAACAGCTCCAACCCTACCTAGACGAGCAGAGCCTCATGACAGTTACGCATGCACTGGTAACATCCCAATATTGATTACTGCAATTCGCTTTACGTGGGGCTGCCTTTGAAGATGGTCCGGCGATTGCAACTGGTTCAGAATTGTGCGGCGCGGCTGGTAAGCGGTGGGGCCGCCAGGGATCATCACATCACACCGATTCTACATAACCTACATTGGTTACCAGTTGCTGCCCAAGCCCAATTCGAAGTGCTTGTTTTGACATATAAAGCCCTAAATGGCTTAGGACCTAGATACCTGAAGGACCGCCTCCTTCCTGAAAGAGCCATCCCTGAAGGAGGTGAGAGGGATGGCTTGCAGACATAGAGCCTTCTTGGCTGCTGCTCGCAAGCTATGGAATGCCCTCCCAAGTGAGATCCACCTGGCACCAACATTGATGACATTCCAGCACGAGGTAAAAACCTTCCTGTTCCACAAGTTTTTTAATTGATACAATATAGACCAGTGATGGCAAACGTATGGCACGGGTGCCAAAGGTGGCACTCGGAGCCCTTTCTGTGGGCACCCCACATTGCCCCTTCATAGTCACCTGTATACAGGTTAAATGGCTGTATTGGCACTTTGCAAAAAAAAAAAAATAGTGGGTTTTGAATTGCAGTGTGGGCACTCGGTCTCTAAAAGGTTCACCATCATTGATATAGACTGTGGGTCCTCTGATGGCAATTTTAGTGTAATGATTTTAGTGTAAGGTTTTTATTATTGTTTTAATCATTTATTGATATTTGATGTTTTAACTGTTTTAATTCTTTGATTGTAAGCCGCCCAGAGACCTTTGGGTAGTGGGCGGCATATAAGTTGTAAAAATAAATAAATAAAGTAAATAAATATATTATTATAGAGGGAGCATCTTGACCGAGATATAAACACTGATGTATAGAATTCCACCATTCCTTCCTAATATTGGACAGCTGTTTACTTTTACAAAAGTACAGCAAGTATAAGTATAACATTTCATATTTTTAGGTCTCTTCAGCAACCACACAATCACCACATCTTATTATGCATACATAATAGCTCTGTACTATCTAAATGTTTGGTAGTTTGTGCAATGTATCAATTATAATTTTTTCCCATCTCTCAAAGACCAAATAGTCCAGATAAACATTTCCAAACTGGTAAATGGGTACAGGATTGTTGCCTAAGTATTTTCTTAAAATTTGGAAATCTAATTTCTTAAACTTCCTTATATAAAAAAACTGCCAACATTAACTCCACTTGGGGAAGTGCCTTTTAATATTTTACTGTAAACATTAACACTGAAATAAACTGCATTCTGTCACATCGACATCTAAACATCATCCAATTTAACGTAATCCTGAAGAAACATTCCAGGAAATACAGACCTTTTTTCCAACTCAAAACTGACTTTTATTTACTTTAAAAACTGCCTCGCCAGAAGCCATAAATCTTTCACACTGTGGTGTATTTGAAAAAGATTGAACCCATCATCATTCAGAACTAAACATAAGCAGAATGATTCACACCAAAAAGACTGTTCACAAAGCCAAATTCCTTAGAAATTTGAAGTCTTGCTTGTTTATTCCGTCCCGGAAAAACAGTGAAACTAGAAAACATGTCAACTTTAGCCCACCAAGTGAAGGTTCCCAATGTTACACCCTGAAATAGAAACAGCTTTTCACTCTCCAAACACAGCAGATGGGGGAAGTTTTCGCTTTCTTTTACACACACACAAACACACACACACACAAATCTTCTACAGATAAGTCTATGGCTTCTAGTAAACCAAGGAACAAAGTTCTCCTCTTTTCCAAGCTCACACACTGGCAGAGTATATAAACTGAACTGCCAGGGTTTTTTTGCTGCGCTGTCAAACAAAACAGGGTGGCCCTGATGGTGGTGGTGGTGGTGGAGGCGAAGTTCTTTGGCTTCCCACTAACATTTCCTAAGCTCCCCAGTTGATGGGCAAAAAAGAAGAAGTACTGTACAGTATAGGATGGAGCCAGCTGAGCATGGCGCTGCGCTTTACCCAAGCTAGAGAGAATTGGGGACGAGAAAGCCGGGGGTGGGGGAACACGTTATGGATTTCTTCTTGCCCGCTTGCTTTGCACGTTCACTACACTGGCCAAGAAGCCAGGCGACAGTAAAAGAAGCAACAGCAGCAGAAGCAGCCAATGCTTGCAAAGCGCAGCCTGAAAGACACTACTGGAGTTCTTGGCGCACCCGGTCTGAACCCACAACACACACACACACACACACACACACACACACACACACACACACACACACACACACACACACACACACACACACACACACACACACACATTCCCGGGGAAGAAGGGGGGAGGGGGGCTGGCGGGCCAGAGGAACCCCCCGGACTCGCTTCTCCCTTTACCGTTGCAGAACTGCAGGAGCGAGGAGGTGTCATAGAGGCTGCTGTAACTGGAGAATCCGTCCTCCATCATCATCCCGGGGCCAATTTTCGTTTCCTTTGCGCGCGCGCCCTCTTCCTCCCCTTCAGGGTGGCGCCGTCCCTCGCTTCACGCACCGGGGGGAAAAAAAAGAAAACCCTGGGATTGGGGTGGGTGGGTGGAAGCCTTCTTCTTCTTCTTCTTCTTCTTCTTCTTCTTCTTCTTCTTCTTCT
>JAHTLZ010000225.1:5600319-5613428 GCA_023846285.1 Phrynocephalus versicolor
GTATGTATGTATGTATGTATGTATGTATGTATGTATGTATGTATGTATGTATGTATGTATGTATGTATGTATGTATGATACTATTATACTATGATACTGTATTTATACACCACCCATCTGGCTGATGGCCACTCTGGGCAGCTTACAACATGCATAAACAATAAGTCGGCATTTATAAAGCAATAAAGTGATACATCCAATATAATCAAGCATAATAAAACCACAATTACTATAACATAAAGTCAAAACATTAAAAAACCCTCTAAAAACATCATTGAAGTACAACAATATTAAATTTAAGATGGTGGTTAGAGGTAGATTAGCTAATCAGAGATGTTAAAATCCCGAGTGTTCAGGAAAAGCCTGTCAGAAGAGCCAAATTTAAATTGCCTTTTGAAAGAATCCAGGGAGGGAGTAAATCAAACTTGGATCTATGTAAGAATTAAAAATAAAAATAAAAGGGCAATTATGCTGAGGTGTTCCTCCAATCCTGAATATCACACCCAACATCCTATGTCACTGAAGCAGCACCACCTGCAGACATACACTCAGTCTTTACAAGAACATGTCACAGCCGCAGTGGCGGGGGGGGGGGCATTCCGGTTGTTCAGGCTTGAAAAAGTAGAGTCCCCCTGAAGGGGGAAGCCGGGAAGCACTTTGGGAGCAAAAGGAGATGGACTGACTCAAATCAGCTTTTCCTTTATGTGGACAGTAAAAAAATATTTTGGATTCCTCTGTTTTATTAGCTGATCAAATCCTGTGGTATTTGATCATGTAGTTTCAGCCTTAATATAAATTACATTGCAACACTAGACAGTGGGAGTAAGTCCCGCTGGCCTCAATAGGGCTTCTTTCTTAGCAGATACATATGTTAGCACAGTGAGTTAGGTGAGCTGAAAGTTTAATTTCCCACTGAACCTCCTAGAAGATCCAACTTACCCAAGGTGTGGGGCCTTGGGTAAGCTGTGAGACCCAAGGCACCCCAGAGGAAGGGAATAATAAATCATTTCTGAGTGCTCTCTCACTAGAAAAACCTGAAACAGACCACCCTAATTCTGAATTGACCCAACAGCACACAATTATATTATTATTTTGTATCATGTTATGTCATTAGCAAGGCTCTTGAGCAGCAGAATTTGCTGCAGTACCACTGGGAAGAATGAGGCAGCTCAGCTGGTGATGGGGAAAGATGGGAAGCCCCTGGCCATTGGGTCTTTTTTTGGAAGACCAAACTATGTATTCTTGGCAACCAATCCTGCACACCCTCAGTCGGCGCAATATACTTAGGTGAGGTGGAATAAGCTGTTCCAAGACATATGTCAAGCAGCCAAACTAGACATTCAACGTAACCTGTCATTAGAGTTTTGTTGTTGTGTCATTACATTGTGAAGAACTCCAGAAGGATCTCTCCAAACTGGGGGAATGGGCTGCAAAATGGCAAATGCGAGTTAATGTAGTCAAATGTAAAGTAATGCATATTGGGGCAAAAAAATCAAAACTTTATCTATCAACTCATGGGCTCTGAGTTATCCGTGACGGATCAGGAAAGAGATCTTGGTTTGTTGGTGGACAGCTCCATGAAGGTGTCTCCCCAATGTGTGGCAGCTGTGAAGAAGGCCAATTCCATGCTAGGGATTATCAAAAAGGGGATTGAAAATAAAACAGCCAACATTATAATGCCATTATACAAAACAATAGTAAGGCCCCACCTGGAGTATTGTGTACAATTCTGGTCACCGCATCTCAAGAAAGACATAGTGGAACTGGAAAAGGTGCAGAAGAGAGCGACTAAAATGATTACTGGGCTGGGGCACCTCCCTTATGAGGAAAGGCTAAAACATTTGGGGCTCTTTAGTCTGGAAAAAAGGCGCCTGAGGGGGAATATGGTTGAGATGCACAAAACTATGCAGGGCATGAGTAAAGTGGGTAGAGGGAAGCTCTTCTCCGTCTCACAAAATACCAGAACTAGGGGACATCCACTCAGATTGAGGGCTAGGAGAGTAAGAACAGACAAAAGAAAATAATTTTTCACCCAGCGTGTTGTTGGTCTGTGGAACTCCCTGCCACAGGATGTGTTGATGGCATCTAGCCTGGATGCCTTCAAAAGGGGATTGGACAGATTCCTGGAGGAAAAGTCCATCACAGGTTACAAACCACGATGGAGATGTGTAATTTCCAGGCTTTAAACCGGGGTACTTTAAGGGCCAGATGCAGGGGAGTGGTATGAGGAGACAGATATCTAGTCTCGTGCGCTCCCAGACGCATCTTGTGGGGCCACTGTGAGATACAGGAAGCTGGACTAGATGGGCCGTTGGCCTGATCCAACATGGCTCTTCTTATGTTCTTATGTACATTCGTGACTGACTCTTTGTTACCCCATGTCCATGGAGTTTTCTTGGCAGGAATATTGGGGTGCTTTGCCAGTTCCTACTCAAGGCACCAACAGCACCTGGTATTCCCTGGTGGTCTCCCATCCAAGTACTAGCCAGGGTCGACCCTGCTTAGCTTCCGAAATCAGGCAAGATTGGGTGTGCTCAGGGCATCTAGACAGCTCATTAGAGTTTTAGTACATTAGAACTCAAGGGACTAAATCTTTAAATTAAGGCACTATAGATTTCCTCCTGTTCCGATATTATTATGGCTAGTACTACACACCTGAGGTATCAGATGAGCAAACAAAGGCATGCCCTCTCTCACTTGACTCATTGCATAACAGAACCCAGCTGTTCTGCATCTGCAGATCAGAATAAGCTGAGGTTAGAATGCACCAGCCTGCTGGTGATATTCTTGTTCTTTTCAGGACACACTGCTGCTCCTAGATACAGAATTAGCCTCTCAACTAGCGAGGTTCCAAGACTGAATCCATCTTTACTACCTGAGAAATTAGAGACAGTGCTCATCTAGACCAGCTCTTTTGGAGTGGTCTGGTGCCCAGTGGATTCAACTGCAGGACATTTCAACAAGTCCTTAAGGCAAGGCAAAGAAAATAACATTTTTAAAATAAGTGGTAGAAATATGTCTGTGAAGATTCTCATTCATCCAGGTGAGTTTATCTGGAAGTTGAGTCATGCAAGCTTCATCAGTCACGGACGAAGCTGCTTGGATGAGTAGCGAAAAGTTTCAGTCCCTCAAGAAAAGAAGTCCAGTTTCCTGACTCAACTTCCAGATAAGTAGTAGAGCACATTTTCTTTGTTCTAATAGAGTTTTTCAAAAAGGTACTTCTTCTGCCCCTACACCAAGGAGCAGAGGAATTATTTAATGTGCCAATATCCTAATGTGGCTCTCTTATTAAACGACTTTGCAATATCAGAAGTTCCTACAGCAAGGAGCCTTGACAGATAGAAGTCTTGCTTTTGGTTCATTTCCAGTGATCAAAAGTACTGGAAAAGAACCAAACCAGAGCTATCTTAACCTACAGAAAAAAGTAGACGTCTCTGACACGGGCTCAGAAAGTTACAGGTAGGACTGCTCTAGGAAGACGCTGGTTCACTCCAGCAATGATGTCATCCGATCACTGACTTGAAGAGTGAATCAGCCCCTCCCAGCAGCAGACCAAACAGCTGTAGTCACCTCTTAGAAAAGAAGAACTGTGCTGATGTAAAAAACAATGCAAGCTAATTTGCAAATTATAAAGCAAAAACCCTTGCTTTAAAGCTCACTCATATGCAATTCCTTGCATGTTTGACTGACTGATTTCTATGCCACTTTTCTCCTGCTGAGGGTACCCACGGCAGCTCACAAATTAATACAAGTTTTTAGATTAAAAATAGAGGATAAAATGTTTTTTTTAAAAAAACAATTAAATGTATCATAAGAATTCACATCTAAGTAATTTAAAGCTTTAAGAACAGACTTAATAAGAACCTAAAAGAACTAGATGCCCAGAATCCAGAATGGACTCAGTCTTGCTCTTGTCAGTTGTCACAATACGTGTCTGATGAATGCCCTCCTTTAATTATTGGTTATCTGTAGTGTCTAGTGGGTTCCTCCAATTCAGCAGCCCAGTCAAACTTCGATAGATTGGAAGGGAATCATAGTCTTCCCTCTGACATCTAAATATTTTAGTTTAGCTCTCAAAGGTATACCAACTAAGCAGATGAAACTGTTGTCTATGTCAAGCAAGATAAAGTGGAGTGACTGTTTCAGTCCACATGAATAACTGCACTGAGAAACACAGAATAGTAGTTATATGACAGCAAAATTGAGCGAAAAATGTGGGATCTTGGAAATGATGCCTTGGATTTAAGACAGGATCTTTAGCTTATAGACAGCAAGCTCCAGGACCTATTCTGTACGTAAAGAACTATGAGATGAATTCTGTAATGACGTGAGATCCTCTGAGCACGTAATTAGGATTTTCCTCTGGTTCTGACAATTTCTACTTCTCTGAAGTTAAATAAGCCTACATCACCGAATGTGTCTTTCAGTAAGCTTGAAGCCACCTACCTTTGTCTTGTTTGTTTGTTCTGGCAAAATAAATAAGCAGCTCTATCTTTCAGGGGAATCGTGTCACTGAACTTAGTGCTTTGTACTGCTGAACAGCATAATCCACAGACTACTTAGGCCAGGATTAATGACCTGAAGCTGGTCTTAGTCTTGTAATTGGAACATAACCCTCTGGCATTATTTTTAATGAAAAAAGGGGTAAGCCAAGAATTATTATTTTCATTTTAATAGGATCCCTAGAACATCAGACACAATTGTAAATGAGATCACGTTCTGATTCGTTTATATATGAAGTACAGCAACATTTCCCCCCTTTCAAATTCCACTGAAACACAGAAGCACAGACAGCAGGCTGATGAATGTTTGACCAGAAAGAAAGCATAGGATTGAACATAATAATAGGTTTAATACTTTTGCTATCTGTTCAATCTATGATGCAGGCTGTGAAATATTTACAAGTATGGGCAAGCACCCACAATTTTTCTTCCGTGTTTGCTTTATATGTTTGTATGACTTCTGCCAAAGCAGAATGTACAATCCAATCAGCCATCTTACAGAAATGCATAGGTCACAATTCTGCATTTTTTTGCTCAGTGAGGGCTCGTTCGTGTTTTGGATGCCGTCCAAAGGATAAAAGCTAATGTGTGGCTGTATATACAGTAATTATAAAATACTGTATATGTATTTCAAGGATATTATTGATCACAAATATTTTCAGTTATTTTTAAATTTGCAGTCATCATTGCCTTAATGGAGCACCAGACGGCTCCTTTTGGTCTAGTGATTGATCTGCTACTATCCCTGATTTCAGGAAAAATCTGTTAGTTATTGGGTTGAGCAAGTTTTGCCTACAGGGTACTGGACCATAACTCCAGGTTCAATCCTTAACATCTCAGATGTAAGAGAATTTCAATAGCAACAATGGGGAAGGTGCCTCCTGATACTTTTGAGTGCTGGGAAGTTAGGTAGGTCAATGTCTTGTCACTTATGGTGTATATCATCTATACATTCATATGTTCAGGAACAAGCCCCATGCAGAGGAATCTGCATGAAATCCCACATGTTCACTGGCTCTGCCTGTGAGATCTGCAAAGTGTAACTTCCTTTCATGCGAGGCACAGGAGACCTTTAAAAATGGAAGATTTTCATTAGCACACTGTTCTATGTATTTCTGCTATACAACCATGTCAGGCAGGAAATATGTGATGTTGGAATACAACACCTATAAAGCCTTCCCAATATAGCCAATGGGGAAGAATGAGGTAGTTGACTGTCTGGCAACTTCTCGAAGTCGATGTCCTGATCTATATTGTAAAGTCCTTAACCTTTAAGAAGAAAGGCACATCTGGTGAAAGCAAAGCATGCCCCGTTGACTGAAATGACAGATTAAGCATATGCTGAAATCTTTCCCTTTGATAGAAATATGACTGGAAAGTTTAATTCTGGGGAGATCAAACACAGCAGGCACACACACACAGCTTGATATGGAGATTTTTGCTCAAAAGGGGGGCTTCAGTGATGCAGACGCAGCACCTGCCAGATCTGAAATGGCAGGTGCAAATGAATGTACCTGCTATCTTACAATATCATTTTCCAGCGGGATGCACATTAGAAAGCTTATCTGAATCCCCATTCTAACCCAGCACATAATCGTATCTTGAAAACCCAGCTAGAGCTGGATGAGGGTGATATTTTTCTATCAGTTGCAAAATGGCTAAGTAGGATAATTTCTCACTAAGTAGAGCAAGATTTAATATAATTACAGCACTCTCAGTCAGATGTCGACGCAACTGTAATCTATACTTCATTAAGATGTCAAACACTTTCTGTATAAATCTATGAAAATCTTATTATCATCTGTGGTTTGAATGCCAAAACAATTTCTGTGTGTGCCCATGGAGATCTCACAACAGTGTGAGGTTAATGAATCATTGCATCTCAGAACATTGTCTGTTGTATCAAGGATGCCCTCTTATTAAGGGAATCCCAGTTAAATTCTAAAGTTACGTGAAGCTTTGCTAATAGAGAGCAATGCCTTTTGCAGTCTCCTGGAAAATAGAAAAGCAGAGGTGCTGCTCTCTTGGTTAAGATAGAAATAACTGGGAAATGTTCACTTAAGAAATTAGTGGCCAGTTTCATCTGAACTAATATATGCCTTGGAAAATTATGTTACCATACAAATGCTTGTCTGTCATGACTGCTTAGGCATTACATTAAGGTTGGCCTAATTCAACACAGTATAAGAATGTTAGAGTTAAAAATGAGATGTGGACCTAAAATGATCTGAAAGAATAGGCTGCAGCTGTCCTTCAGAAGTGAAACAGGTCTGAGTCTGTTTCATTGTCTGGTGGGAGATCCACCCGGGTATACCATCTCTGCAGCTTTAATCTCCTGACAGAAAAGGTGGCATGGAGTTAGAGCATAGAAGCACGTGCACACAGAGACTTTATAGTATTTGTGTACAAAATGAGACGTTAGATGTGCCTCAGTGGCAACTTTTGTTTCATGAGCATGGTGAATCCATGTCAGGTTTGGGTCTGAATTTTACAAGAACTTTTCAAGATGCTCAAGTGGTTTGGGTGATAGGCTTTGGGACATTACATAGCTCCTGTAAAGTGCGGACCCAAACCAGGAGGGTCACCAGCTGCCACTGCTGTACACACTTGCTTCAGAATAAATCCCAGGAACTCTTATCTGACCAGGTACCGTGTGTATAAGATATCTTATCTGAACAGGTATCGTATATATAAGATTGCACTGTCCCACTCACCCACTTAGATAGGAATAAGCCATACTGAAAACAAGGTGGATTGCGGCAAAGCCTGTGTATAGATTATTGCAATGTAAATAATCTTATATTGGCATCCTTTCCCACTTGTTTTGTAGTGAGCTCAAGATGGGAGAGGTGCCTGCTTGCCCATTTTCATTATGATCTGTCAGGCTGTAGTAAAACTGGTTCAGTGCCATAGTGGAGGTCTGAACCTACCTCTCCTGAACTGTAGTCCAATGCACCAATCACTATACCACGTGTGCTATAAACCCTGAGTGCCCTTATTGCAGCTTTAACATCTGAATAACCACCATCCCATGATCTCGCCCCCCCCCCCACTGTGTCTTGGATCAAATTGGGTAGGGTTACCAGCAGATAACTGTTATAATTGCTTCAGGGGTCAGTTCTAGTGAGTGGATTGCAGGCCATCCCTGCATCAGAGAATGAAATAAGAGTTTTCAAGTAAAGGCTATACAATTGAATGAGAGAACCATCTGGGAAGGGGGGGAAATTAAACCAATTACCTCAGAAATTGCATGCAGAGGAAAGCTGGAACAGACTTATCAGCCGTATGGTGTGCAAATCACGGCCATGGTTTGGAAGAGAATGAGTTAGGTTTGAGTCCCTGAATGCAGGGCCATGATGCTTTTATACTCTGGGACCAAAGGTTAGCAAAATAAGGGGACAATCTCATAATTTCATAGCATGGATTGCTTGATGCATTACAATCTTGTTAGGCTACTGAAGTGCCAAATGGGAAAAGGAATGATATGCTCAAAAGGGTGCTCAGCAGTCATAAAAGATTTGAAAGCATCTATAATGGATCTCTTACAACTAGGGAAGTAGCACAACATCCCTAAAAGAACTCATTGTTCAGTAAAGGACATAGTTGATAGATTTGTACAAACCTAAGTTAGTTAATATTGGAAAGAAGGTAGATCAAAAGCTGTCTGACTGAAACCATATGGTCTGAAATTATAGAAAATATGGGGTTGCTATTTCTCAAAAATAATGTGTTTTGAGAAATTGGTATTCCAAGCTAGGGCTTGAAATAGCCAGTTTTTGATCTGTGACACTTTCAAGATACGCTCTTTTATAATTCCGTTCTGTCCTATTTCTAAATCAATCCACATTTTAAAAAACAATCTGCAAAAATATTTGCATTTAGATACACTTTGAAGCACCAGTTTTAAAATGCATTTTCTCTTAAAACCTGCTTTTCTAAATATATTTTTCTGACAAAATATAGCTTTCAAAGCCTATTTTATCTCCAAACATACACTTTACATACATTTTGATACATTTAGCTAAGTAATGCATTATAACATTTGGGGAAACATGAGATTGGTGGCAATGGCAGATCTGCACAGCCAGCAGCAACTCGGCCAGCCCAGCCCTGAGACCTTGCCAAGATCTTTGTTAACAAAATCTTGCTGGTAGTTCTGGCCCAATCCAGATCTCTGTGTTTGTCTTTTAAGGGGGCTGCCAGGTTTTAGGATTCTGGCCAAAGTCTTGGGAAATTACTGTGACTCCCCAGGCCCCCAGACAAATCACACAGCAAACAGAAAGAATGATTTAACTGTAGGTAGACTGAGAAGTGCAGTGGATAAATGCCTGTACTGCAGTTAAAACTGCTCACAACCTGGGAATTCGATCCAGGTAGCCAGCTCATGGTTATTGTGGGGCATGGTGGCTCTGTGGGCTAGAGTGCTGAAACTGTTGGCTGCAAAGTCGGCAGCTCAGTGGTTCAAATCCCGGGTGCCACGCAACGGAGTGAGCTTCCACTGTTAACTCCAGGTCCTGCCAACCTAGTAGTTTGAAATGTATTTAGCTGTGCCAGCTACATGGCCACAGACTTGCACAACGCTGGCTCTTTGGCTTGGAAACAGAGATGAACACCGCCCCTAGAGTAGGACACAACTAGCACGCAAGTGGCGGGGGAACCTTTACCTTTACCTTAGAGCTGTACCTGAAAGGTGGTGGTGATACAGAGGATGGCCAAGATCTATTCATGAACGATCATACCAGAGAATATGTGATAATGGGTTCAAGCTACAGAAAGCCTGATTTAGGCTGAATATCAGGAGAAAATTCCTAACTCTTAGAGCAGTATGACAATGGAATCAATTACCTCGGGAGGCGTTCAAGAGAAAATTGGACAACCATCTGTCAGATCTGCTTTGACTGGGATTCCTTTATTGAGTAGGGGGTTGAACCTAATGGTCTTATAGGCCCTTTCCAACTCATTTATTCTATGATTCCATGGTTCTATATATATGTTGCACACATAGACTGAAATCCTATTGCCAGAAGTTTTGTGAAGCAAAGTTGATGATATCATCGGCTGTGGTGATGTTTCAGAAATAAAATTTCCAGTGTCATGAGGCTCCCTTGGCGGTCCCTTTTGTTTTGGGGAGGCTCTTGGGAGCCACACAGTGGGGGCGGAGCTTCTTCTAATTTTCAAAAATCACCGCTGAGAGGATTTTTTTTTTACCAGCTGTGATGATTTTTGGATCCCACCACAGCCAACCCAATCTGCCCCAATACTTTCCTGATAATGAACTAGAACCCCATTTCTGTTTCTGGGCCATCTTGGGTAGAGGTTATAGGATTGGAAATGTTTTGTTTCTGAAGAATCTCTATGACTTATGATAATAATAATAATTTATGATAATAATAATAATTTATTGTCATTGTGTGTATATATACAGTATACGACAGGGCTGTCCAACTTTGAATGGGCCGAGGTCTACTTTTCCAGACGAAAGTGCCTGAGGACTACTGCACTAAAACCCCTACTTATGAATTTTATCTGTTCCGAGCATATGCTCATAAGTAAAAAAAAAAAAAATGTAAGCAGAGCAGTGGTCTCCCATAGGAACCCATTGAAAATCAATCAATCCTTTTGGGAGGGAACATATTTCAATGCATTCCTATGGTAAGGCTGACCATGCACATGCTTCCCTTATACCCGCTTGAGCCAGTGTGGATGGGTGCAAGGGAGGCGTGTGCATGCTTGCGCAGATAACCCCTTCCGCTTGCCCAGGCTGCTGGAAGACTTTTTTTTAAAGGTGCACTTTCCCTCCCAACCCACCCAAGGCCTGACTTGAGTCTACTTCTCCTCCTGTTTTCCCCCTTCTCCCTTCCAGCCCCCTCGCTGCCACTGCTGCTGCCGCCCATAGCTCTCACTCACCTCTGCCATGATCGCTCTGCAGCTGCGATGGGCGAAGCCAGCAGCGGGGCAATCACATCACCACAGCGGCACAAGGAGGAGGGATTGGTTCAGAAGGGGAATAGGAGGAGTGGCAGGTCACAGTCTCTGTGAGGCAGCTGTGGGGGTGGGAGGAGGAGGAAGATGGGAGGATGGGAGGAAGGAATTCTCCGGGGGAGGGAGAAGAGGGGGACATCACCATGCAAAGGAGGTGGGCACGCCCATGACCCCGCCCCTCACTGTCCCCTCCATTCCCCTTCCTCCGCTCTGCACCAACAATTCAATTCGTCACGAGACAGTGGCACGCCGATCATCTGGCCGGTAGGGAGAGCAGGGGACTGTGCCATGGCCCTTGAATTGCCCTGCTCGGCTGAACCGGTGGGCTGGAAGACCCAGAGCTTTGCTGGGGCAGTGGTGGTCCTTGGGGTGGGGGAGGTAGAGGTGGAGAACTTATCCCCTCACATTTTTTATTGATGGCCGGTGGGCTACTTTTGAACCCTTCGCGGGCTACTGGTAGCCCCCAGTCTACTTGTTGGACAGGCCTGATTTATGACATCATCAGCCTCATGCTGCATAAGTTAGGGATGAGAATTTCAGTCAATAAGATTTCTTAAGAACAAAGCATATACAAATTCCCATTGCCTATCTTTCTCTCATATGTGTGTGTGTCTGCAGTGCACACATATTACTTTGAAATCATTATACAATGGCTTGTCTCCCATGACAACACAGCGGTAGATACTCTGGTCTCAGGTTATGACCCTGGAAACTCAGGAAGTGGAATGATGCTGACCCGCCTTGCAGAGTTCCTTTCAGGTCACTTCACACTATAATTTGTGACAATCACATCCCTATACTTTTACTTATCAGTATGGTACATCCAAAGCCTAAAATATACTTATTCCTTATGAGTAAGCCTTATGGGCATGTCTGATCCAAAATATCATAGCTTTAAAATTGTAAATATCTTCAATATGTAGCATCAAAATGCAAACAACACTGGTTTGTGATCTTAGCCAAGAGCTTCCATAAAGTCTGTTCCAGTATGATTAAGAATTGCCTCTGTGGCTTAGTGTGAATGCATAATTGATTATGATTTTAAGGCAAAAAGGATTTTGCTCCTGCTATGCCCTCCATTATACAGCAGTGAGAGCATTTGGGTATCAGGAATGCAGCTTCCAATTTTCCTCATTATCCCTAACCTTGTTGCAAGATGACTGATTATCAAAACTACTGCGTACAGTACTGCATATCAAACGATACACTTTAGCATCTCCACATCAAACGCATGGTAATTTGTATCTGTAGAACCCCCTATAGGCATTGTAATGTGAAATGGCGACAAACATGTAATTTTCGTGCAAGAGCACGAAGTTCTGTGTATGATGTTGTACGTGCAAATTACATCCTTTAAAATGCTTAAATACTTGAAAGTCAGTGTGGTAAACAGCTTTCTCATATCATTCATAGCATTTTTTTAAAAGGGACTCTGCATGGCTTCAATCTAGAAGTTTTTTAAAAAACATAATTCCCTTCCAATTTAGTATTTTATTAAATTAAAAGTAACTCAAGCAGAAATGTTGAGCCAACTGAAATTTCAGAAGAGTTTTCAAAGGAAAAGCCATGGTTGAGCACATTATATTATGGATCTTAGATACAGTATTAGAAATATACAGACAGGAATCAGTGGCATATTATTATTACAGGTCACTCGTCTGGATGTATAGACGAATTCAGAAGATACCATATTCACTAATGTGGTTGAATTACAGTGTATGAATAAAGAGCTAGAAATTCTCAATAGCATAAGGAGAAGAAAATTACAATATTCCGGTCACATAATGCACAATAACAAATACTATCTGTTGCAGATTATCCTTCAAGGAAAAATAGATGAGAAGTGTGGTCTGGGGCGCAGAACAACATTCTGGCTTAGCAATTTAAACCAATGGTTCACAGTGAGCACAGTAGAATAGCTCTGGATAAAAACCAGATCATTCTACTAATCACCAATGTTCTATGACAGGCATGTCCAAACTTCGCCCCCCCAGATGTTTTGGACCACAGCTCCCAAAGTCCTTTGCCATTGACAATCTAAGCTTAGAATTCTGGGAGTTGTGGTCCAAAACATCAGGAGGGCCAAAGTTTGGACAGCCTGTTCTATGAGGACATGGCACTTGAAGAAGTCACCAGAACATAGTCTGTCATAAGGGATGGGTTTAGCAAGTGGAACTGGCAAAAGGTTGCTTTATTTCAAGGACTGGTACTGATTCCAGAATTGTCTTGAGGCAACACATGTACAGTATTTTCATAATGTTACACTCTCTCTGTCTCTTACCATGGGCTATCTTAGATGTGGCTTTGGAGATTGTAGATGTAAGCATTTGGAGGGACAGCAGTTCCATAGAAGTAAGATATGCTGTGGCATCTTGAAAAACTCTGCAGGATTCAGCCAAAGGTCCACCAAGCCCAGCATTGTATTGTATTACTGTATATTGTATAGTATTTTTATAGTATTTTATTGGTATTGTGTTGTTTTTACATTGTATTGATTTTATTGTACTTTTTTGAATTTGTTGTAAGCCGCCTTGGGTCCCTTTGGGGAGAAAAACGGCATAAAAATAAAGTTATTATTATTATTATTATTATTATTATTATTATTATTATTATTATTATTATTAT
>JAHTLZ010000225.1:5621563-5638054 GCA_023846285.1 Phrynocephalus versicolor
TACTACTACTACTACTACTACTACTACTACTACTACTACTACTACTACTACTACTACTACTACAAAAGCTGCTACTCTGTAAGGTGGCAAAATATCCTTTGTTAGTTTTGCAATAACTGTTTGCAATAACTGCAATAATGCACACTTGTGAGACATCAAGACAGTAAAGAGTTCTCAAAGTCAAAAAAAAAAAAGTCACGTTAGCCATGCTTGCCATAAGAAGAATTAAAAAATACTGTTATTAAAGGTAAAGGTTCTCCTGACTATTACATTCTATCATTTCTGACTCTAGAGGCCAGAGCTCATCTCTGTTTGTCATCCAAAGAGCCAGCATTGGTCCCTAGACATATTTCTGTGGTCCTTTGACCAGCATGACTAAATGCATCAACACATGGAATGCCATTGCCTTCTTACTGAAGTGGCACCTATTTATCTACTTGAATGTATACGTGCTTTCAATTTGCTGGGTTGGCAAGAGCTCTTATTGGGTTCATCAAAAAGTTACAAAGGATGTGTAGGTTTCTGAAATGTACAAAAAGTTTCCTGGGACGGGAAAGGGGTGATCTGCATATTGCCTCCAAGTGTAATGGGGAAGAAGTCTTTGCAGACTCTGATATGGAATGCATCGAGTGATATGATGCTGTTAAGCTCCTCCTGGAGTCAACCCAAGTTTAGGATAGCTTACAGCAGGCATGTCCAAACTTCGGCCCTCCAGATGTTTTGGACCACACAACTCCCACGGTCCTTTGTCATTGGCAAGCTAAGCTTAGAATTCTGAGAGTTGTGGTCCAAAACATCTGAAGGGCCAAAGTTTGGACATGCCTAGCTTACAGCAGGGAAAGAAACTATGTATGTTTCTCTGTTTTCAAAATATTTCTCTGTAAACTCAGACCTGTGTCCTTCCTGTGTGAGTTTTACTGATATCTTTCCCAAGAAGAACAAAATAAAAGAGTACCTACCGTCAGCTCATCTAACGAGAGTATCCTGTTTTTTGGACATAAAACTTCTGCTGTACCCTTTGGACTACAGCAAATAATCAAAGAGAAGGAGCCAAGATATTTTACTGTTTAATTAACATTTGTTATTATTTTTATGCCAACAATTAAGAACAATGTACTTTTGAACAGAGATGCTACTAACGTGATGGAACAGTTCATGTGAAGTGGCATCATCTTAACAAATGTGTCTCATTAAGGAAGGTGATAGATGAAATCAGAGATAAAATGGCTGAGAATTGTAATTTGATGTAAACTAATAAGAATAACATGAGCCTGGTTCCATCCTTGGAAAAGGATGGTCTGGGTTCCCTGAAATCTAGTCCAACACAGCTTTTCGGGTTTTTACCAGGCAGTCACCATGGCAATACAAAAATATTGTGATGTACAGAAATTATGGGACTATGACTCACAAAGAACAAAAAGAGCATTCAAAATCTTACTCCCCCTCCCCCGGACAAACAGTACATTTTGAAATAAATGTGCACTCGTATGCTTCTATGGCAAGGACAGGAGACACACTGATTTAGAAGAGACTGGCATGGATACCATGCTGCTTTATCCTGAGCTAGAACATGATTCCATCAGACCCAGCAGGTTTCCAGGGTTAGAACTTAAGAGTAGCTACTTCTTTCAAGTTCCAAAATTCCCTTGCAGTTTGGCCCTTGATCTTTTCTTAGAGAAGACTCAGAGTTGCCGTCCCTCCAGTTTTTCAATCTAGGGAAGAATGTTAAGTAAACTCATGGTTAAATAAAAGTACAACCAAAAATACATCAAAGTGTTGTGGATGCAGATTGGCTTTTAAGCATTTTTTTTAAAAAAAGATAAGTCCTAGTTCTTCATTTATGCTGTTTCATGGAAAAGTAGACCAATGAAGGAATGAATGAATAAAAAGCTAATAGCCTTCCAGTGACTAAAAATGACTTTAATTATCAGTCTGAATTTGTCATGTGTGTGCAAGCAACTTTGGTCTCAGGACCTGCCCTAGCTGCACTACTGCCAAGACAAATTTCTCTCCTACTAAAACTCAGCTGTGCCTCTACTTTCAGCCTCCCAAGTCAAACCAAGTCCTAGTTGCTTCCTTTTTTGCCTTCCATGTCACAGCCTGCAAAAGTTACTTCAGGCCTCTGTTGCACCCAAACTAATTGCCAGGGCTGGCACTTCCATTAAGGCGAACTAGGCAGTAGCCTAGGGCGCCAAAATAGAGAGAGGGTGCTGGACAGCCTGTTGCCCCCCCCGACGCTCCCCCGACGCTGGCCACCGCCGTCCGTCCACCCACCGCGCCCGTCGCTGCCCCCCGTGCCCGTTGCCGTCCCCTGCCATCCACCCGCTGCCACCCCTGCCCCCCGCCATCCACCCGCCCCCTGCCCCCCACCACTCGCCCCCCTGCCCCGCCCACTCCACCCCACCCCCACCCCTCGCCTAGGGTACAAAAAAACCTAGCACCGGCCCTGCTAATTGCGCATGTTGATTTGATGTGTACTCCAGGACTGGTCACGTGACATTTAATGCACACTTTCCATCCCCACGGTATCATTTTTAATGCTCTATTCACGCATTCCCATGGGCTGAAAGTGCATCAAACTGGTGTTTTGAAAAGCTGATTTCTCCATCTCACATACCCTCGTATAACAGAAAATCCCTTAAAGGACAAAAATTTCCAGAGATAGGGAATAATGCACTTTGATTACCGGTATGCCGGGTTTCTAGTTTTACTACTGGAGGACATAATCCACTTTTTTATTTTAAAGAGCACATTCACGGTGGGGACCAGACTCCAGATGCTCATTTAAAAAATAAAAAATGCGCTTTTTACGTGCAGTGTGGTAGAGGCTTAACTCCCAGAAGCCCCTGGGGCATTTTTGAAGTCGTTGATGGCTGTCTAGCTCAGGGAGTTAGGAGAGCCTGAGAGCTTAGTTCCCCACTCTGCCTTTCTGTAAGTAGAGCCAGCCTAGGTAGTCCTGGGACAAGCTTCAGAGTCCTCCAGTGCCGCAGAAGAATGGAACAGCAAGCCATGTAATGCGTACGATCTCTACCTAGAAAAGCCTGGAAAGGGTCGTCATAATTTAGAATGGATTTTGATATTATTATTAGTTCAAAAATAGCTCCCAAGCTCAGACTTACACACATAATTCAGAAGCAGTCAAATGATAGTAGCTCTCAGAGATGCTCATTGCACTAGTATCAAACCACAACTAGCAAGCACAACTTGCCAGTGATGAAGAGTCCCTTTCTTCTGAGCAGCCCCTTGAGTAAATGCCACTGAAATCTCCCTGAATATTAGTAAGCAGCCCACTCAACAAAGAACGGTTACCCAGCAGGCCGAACCCAGTTAAGTTGTCTTTTTCACATGGCATTCGGGATGGTAGATAAAATTCCAGAAATGCAACAAAAGCAGGAGGGCGACAAGCTCACATATGATTTAAGCTAACCACTGTTGAAATTGAGATGAAAAAGAAATATTATTTTCCATTTGATCCGTATAAATCCAATATATTGTCTGCTTGGGCTGCAGAGAACATACATAGAAAGAGCACGAAGGATAGCAAGTTTAACACTGTTCTCATTGTCATCCAGCTCAATGGATCAACATGGACAGCCTTATACAATGGAAACAAAAACCCAGTTCTAAACAGTAGCCTCCCACTCTGCAAACAGAGCTGTGTTCCATGCATCAGTTTCCCTTTCTGCAAACCAGGACTCGGTTCCAGACAATGCCTTTTGAGTCTGCAAGCCAGAACTCAGTTCCATGCAGTAGCTTCCCAGGCTTTAGCTCAGTGGTTCCCAACCTGGGGGTTGGGACCCCTTTGGGGGTTGAATGACCATTTCACAGGGATCTCGATGAGCCAGTGAAGAAAAAGGTACAAACGGCTTGGGTCTGGAGGGGAGGGGGAGGAAGGGGGAAAGAGTGAGTTACAGCTTGATAGGTTGGAGGGGATGTCAGTCAATTGCACTGGAGGCTGCAATTGGCTGGGGGTGCCTGTAGAGGGAACTTCTCTATGGCACCTGCAGCAGTGGCCTGCCAAATGGGACTTGTGGCCTCTTCTAAGCAGGGCAAGGGGTCACCACAACATGAGGAACTGTATTAAAGGGTCGCGGCATTAGGAAGGTTGAGAACCACTGATTTAGCTGGTATATAACATTAGAAGGCATTTACAATTCAAGCCGGAATTGTTACAGACTGCACCCAGATGGTGAATGAGAGGTTCCCCATCTCTGCTGTAATAGGTTTATTTACATTTCCCCCCAAAAGTCTAAAGTATTTCAGGGTTGCCTTGAAATGACAGTTGGCACCTACAAACACACTGAACTTTACCCTTTTAATTTTCTGAGCTTTGAGTCACATTGCATTCAAGACCTACATAAAGCGTTAAAGATCCCCCCCTGCACATGCGTGCTAGTCGTGTCCGACTCTAGGGGCGGTGCTCATCTCTGTATTCAAGCCTAAGAGCCAGTGTTGTGCAAGCCCATGGCCACGTGGCTGGCATGGCTGCAAAGGAAACACTGTTTTACCTTCCGGCTTTTTACAGAGGTACCTATTTATCTTCATGCATTTACATGCTTTCAAACTGCTAGGTTGGCAGGAGCTGGGGTTAACAGTGAGAGCTCGCTCCTCTGCATGGCACCCGGGATTTGAACCGCCGAGCTGCCGACTTTGCAGCCGACAGATTTCGGAAGCCTTAGCCCACTGAGCCACCACGCCTACATAGCACAAGTTAAATAATCGTTTCACAATACTTTCAGCTAGTTCCTCCTCAGCTAATCTACACTGCTGATATACCTCATAACATGCCATGGTATTAATTAAATCACTTTATTGCCATGTGGTACTCATGTGGTTTTTGAATCACTTTTTGAGTACCTTTCTAAATTAATTGTGAAGTTGTGGACCACTTTTGGAGGCTGCACATGATTTTCGAATTGTGCTTCCTTAAAATCCTGCAGTTTTAATGCACCTGTGGAAGGCAATGTTTGCAAAACAAAATAAGAGGTCTGTGCTGTACGTTTCTCTCTCTACTCCCATCCCGCTAATTCTCTTGTTTCTCTTGCTAGCCGTGGAAGATGCTTACATGCCATCAATGTGTGTGATGGCATTGGAGCTGGGTGGGGGTGGGGGTGGGGTAGCCAGGTAGCCAGATCAGCTGAGGGATGGTGACTCCTCTCCCACTGAAGCTGGACTATACCAGAAGGAGGTGCTAGAAGAAGGTACAGAAGGCTCTAAAAAGGCATAGAGAGGAACTCTTCAGATGTTGCTTCCCTCTTGTGGTGTAAGAAGTCTTTACCTCCTTCTCCTCCTTCTCAATGATTTCCCCGCAACCAAACCTTTCTTTCTCAAGTGGCTCATAAATTTTCACTCACTTTCCTTTCTTCCCAACCCAGAGTTGTTTTTCCACCTCCCTCTTAGATCACTATCCACTTGGAAATATTTTTTTAAGTTAAATGTGGTAAGTACACGGTAAATGGGAAAGCAGCCCCTGTCCCTGCAAGAAAACACTAGGAAGAAGAAGACAAGGTAAATGGGAAAAACAGGGTTTTTGTACAACACCCAGCAGCTTATAACACTTGTGTGTGTATTTCGATTGGTTGGTTCTAAAGAACCAAAGGGTAACTACTTATTGTGAATGGAAAGCAAATAGTTTTTTTAAAAAAATCATTATAATAATTGACTTGGGAGTTTAGAAGTACAGTACGGTATAATGAAATACCCATTAGTCAAAATCCTGTTGGTTAGTTAGGCCTTCTTCTTTTTCTTAGTGTTTGTCCCACTTGATGGTGGGGTCTGCTATTCTTGTTTTTGCCTTCCACTTGGTACAGTTGTGGTTGGTTAGATAAAAGACATCATTTTAGGGGTTCATTATTTCAGGTTAAGAAATCTCAATAGAAATTCTCTGTTTCATACTGGGTTGTGTGACCTGGAATTCATCAGACAATGTCATCCCAGATTTTTCTCAGCAAGGAGACTGGAATGGTGCATGAGAGGGCAGTAGGATTGGCCAAATGGTTGGTTTAATCTACCACGAGTGGGGCAAAGCTGCTTGCTGGTACAACCAATGAATTCTGGGCCATTCCTTCCAATGAAGTTGTTACTTTTTAAACATGTGGTGTGGTGTCCCTGAGGGAACACGGAAGAGCTCCTGCAACTCTTACTGCTCAATCCACAAACAACATATCTCCTCTGCAAAGTCATCTCAAAATGATCCCCTCCCCAATGTTAATATTTAATCATCTCCCATCCATGTATATACAGAATCAGTGGCTTAAAGCAAAACCCTCAAACAAACACATCCGGAATAAGACCCACAGTGGGGTTTGTTGTTGTAATTGACTTCCTTCCTATCAAAATGCCAATGGACATATTACACATCCTCACCCCAAATCCCCATCAATTATTTACAAGTTAGCGAGACAAAATATTTTAAAAGATTAATGAAGCTATTGCTTTACAGTAGAGTTTCATGTTGCTGGGCAACAGTCCTGGTGGACGGTCATTCTGAGGTAAAAAAAATGCAATCTGAGTAGGCCGATGCCAAAAGCAAGTGTTATCCTTTTTGCCCATGGGAGAGGGAATCAGAAGCCTCCCTCAGTGATGCCTTCAGAAAAGGAATGTAAAGTCATACATACCAGAGAAGCAAGGAGTACTAAGTCTCATCCTACCCACCCCAACTTTGGAAAGTGGAATAGCAAGACTATTGGAAACATGTGAACATATGCCACTATATGTCCCCCTCCTATTACCTGGGGGTAAAGAGCATGTCTATAGTCCCCAAACTAAGTGTTATTTCCATATTGTAGTATACTACCTCACAGGGAATATGGTGTTTCGGGTGAGCATACTTTGTATTACAAATTAATATACACTATTACAAAACACTGATGTTTTCTTTTTGTTCTACTCTGCCTTTAACAAAAAAAATGTTATAAAGGCAATGGACAATTAAAACAATAAAAACATGTAAACACAAAACACTAAAATTGCCAACAGGATGCACAATCTATGTTATGTCAGTTAAAAAACTTCAGAAACAGGAAGGTTTTTACCTGGCGCTGAAATGTCATCAGTGTTGGCGCCAGGCGGATGTCGCTTGGGAGGGCATTCCATAACCTTGGGGCAACTTCCGAAAAGGCCTTAGACCAATAAGCCATCCCTTTCACCTCCTTGAGGGATGGCTCTCTCAGGAGGGCTCCCTGGCTAGATCGTAATTTTCTATTATCCTTCTCACTTTGCTCTTCTGTAGTAGCTTAAAGCAGTTTTCATACATTTCCACGTCCATCTGTCACTGAACAGCTTCCCAACCTTGGGTCCTCAGAAGTTCTTGGACAACAACTTCCAGAAACCCAAGCCAGGACAGCTAGTGGTGAAGGGTTCTGGTAGCTTTGTTCCAAGAACATCTGGGGGATCCCAGTAAGCCACGGGCTTACAGGATTAGTTCTGCTCATTTTTGTCAGTAGAACTTCTTCATATGTATTCAGACCATTTGTGTGGGGGGGTGAAGAAACAGCTAAAAAGAGGTGTTGGGGTTGTGTAATATTGTAATATTGGGTAGAATGGAGGGGTGCTCACACATACAAACAGGACCATTAAATTACAAACACAGTGGGTGCATTTAAGTAATTTTAAGCACTAGTCTTAATGATCTTATGAAGATATGGACCTTTTCAGGCGGCAATGAGCATTATTTTGCAACTCTGTTTGAAGTAATCTCACAAGGGCAGGGGGGACTCTTTGGATCAGGGGAGGAGAACCTTTGTCTCCCCCGCCAGATGTTTTGGGCTACAACTCTCAGAATCCTGAGCCTATATTGCCAATGATAAAAGACTTTGGGAGTTGTAGTCAAAAACATTTGGAGAGCCAAAGTTTTCCCTCCCCTACTTCAGATAATAAGGTGCATTATTTTGTTTTCATCAACCCAGACTTGGGGCTTGCCTGTTCACTTTCCTAAATTGAAACCTTATCCTGATAGGATTCTCTCTGAAATGCAGCAGTTGCTCCAATGTAATCAAGTCTAAATTGTTTCTGGGATGGTTTGTGAACTTGTTCATCTAGATACCGTACAAGACAAATACTGTACTGGGCAACAACACTTGCAGGATCTGGCTCTGACCATTTTTAAAATTTGTAATAGTAAAATCCAATATGGTAAAACAAATCAACACCACAATGTTTTTCATTGGGCCCTTTTACAATTTGAGCAAAATTAAAATGGCACAAAACTCCTGTTCCTATGTAGAATTACTAACTTTTCCATTTGCAAAAACTAGCAGCACACGCCAGCAGCAAGCACAAAATACAGGCTAATTGATCATGCAGACATAAACAAACCACCCACTGCTATTATTTTCACTAGTTCATGCCGAAAGGCCATTTCCAATGTTATGCTGTTATTTATTACAACCTTAATGTTCAAATGGAGTTGATTTTTTCATTTTACATTAATTTTACTTCACGTTTTGGCAGCATGCAGTGAATCATATAATCGTGTTTCTACAAATGCCCTCAATCTGTTTTAGGATCTGTATAATCTCGAAATGGAAAAATGCCAAATAGCTTGTTATTCATCTCCCCACTCCCCATGTCCTTGTGTTTGGAATGGACAAATAGATGGATGGGTGGACAGATAGACAGACCAATATTTTCTAAGGCAATAGTCGTATCAGCTGAAGAATGGAATTATCATGAAGAACAACTGTAGTTTGTTGTTGTTTTGACTTATATACTGCACCATAGCACTCTCTGGGTAGTTTAGAACATAACTATGCAGGGAACACTTCGCCTTCAACCCTACCCCACAAGCAAGCTGGGTACCCATTTTGCCAATCTTGCAAGGATGGAAAACTGAGTGAACCTTGAGCTGGCTATCTGAACTTGTGGTGTTCATGAAGACATCTGGTACAACTCAGAGTTAACTTATGGGGGAGTTGGTCATGGAATTTCCCCCTGACAAAATTGATTTAGCCTTGTTATTTGTGACAATATGGAAAATGACATGGATATTCACAACCATATGTATGAGTGCAGTTTCACAGCTAGAGAATAATGATCCAGTCACAAAGGTGAAAATTCATTAACAGTGCAAGCTCAAAGCTTTTTGCTGACCCACAGGAGTGGCTCCACTCAGGTTGCTTATCTTATCATTTGCAATTATTGTTGGTTTTGTAACCTAGCAGAGTCCAATAGCCGGAAACTGAGCTATATAATGAAGGGGTAGTGAAAATGGAAATAGGCAATGATTTTAATACAGCCATTTACACCATGCAAAAAAGGAGCAGATTTAGATAGACTAGACTGTCTGAAAAGCTGGTTTTCCACATTTGCTGTTTTGGCTCCCTCTGTATTCTACATTTGCAGCAGGTTGGCCTACTTCTTAAAATATTTGAATGTCTTATGAATAATGCATATGAAAAGAGATTTATGCATATTCATAATAATCACTGCTTGTCGGGGAAATCCAGAGACAGAAATACTGAGGGCTCACATTTAAAATTGAGAGTGGTAAAAAAAAAATCAAGGCGATATCATGATAGCCTTGAGAAGACACTAGATTTGCACAAACACACATAGAGAGAAAGGGAGACTCAGAATGAGAGAGAGAGGGAGATAAATATCTGCTAAGGACATGACTAACGCTGTTATTAAAAATTAGCTCAGAACATATGTCTGGGGAGAGGAGAAGAGAACTAATGAAAAACCCCTGGGAATCATTACTATCTCATTACTATCTAGTTCTCATTACTATCTAGTTCTGGCAGGGCCACAACTACAGTCTGTGTTTTTTGTACTCCAAACATGGAGTACAAATAATATTATTATTACCCCCCCCAGCACAGCACCTGGGACACATACCCCCTCCTGCACCCCCACTAATTGCGGTCCTGAGTTCTGGACATGTTGTTATTCAGTCATTTCCAATTTCTTCTCCTCCCTCGTTTCACCAAATACTTCAGAAATGAAAACGAGGAATTACAGACTCTGAGGGTTGGATCCAGATGTCTGTTCATGCCCCTGGGCCCTTCCATTCCTTGAAGGCCGATACTAGATCCAACCCGTTTGTGAATCTCAAAGAGACACAGCGAGCATGGGAAGACTGGTTGAGACATCCAAAAGATGCAAAGAACCCATCCAAGGTGTCTCATTCTTTTTTTTAAAAAAAAGCCCATGAAACAACATAGAAGATATAATCCTTTTGTGCAATTTACACAATTTATACAAAACCTTGTTTTGGCAAACACACACACACACACACACACACACACACACACACACACACAAAACCTCTTCTTGGGACAAAGCTCACAGATGAGATATAAAATGTCATGGCTTCTCATTTTAAACATGAAAAAAGGCAAGTGGCGTTGATAGATGTTTGTTTATATGTCAAAATCTTCCATATTTCACAATTCCATATTATTGTTTTTGTGCAGATTATAGGATTTCGTGGATGGACATGATATCTTCTACATCAGCAGCTTTAAAAAGAGCAGTATGCTCTTGGGATTGTTTCACAATTTGAATGTTCTGCAGTTCTAGTGCATGGATTTATCCTGCTGGTGGCACTTTTTGTACTGAATACTTTTGTTTTTCTTCAAAACCACTGCTGATTTTACTAGCTGGTTGCAAGCATGTAGCAAGGAACTTCCACTTATTGTAAAAGGCCACCCAGGAGGGGATGCTTTCCAATGGTAACATAATACAAAATTGCATATTTTAAGGGTTTGCTGAGATCATCTTTATATTTAAGGAAACATAAGTTTATATACCCAGCTTATTTGGGAAGAATCTTTGCTACATTGCAGAATGCAATAAATACCCTTGGCTTGGGATTTTGTTATAAACTCAGCAGGGAGTTCTGAGAAATTGCAGACGCTTTATAAATTTGAGTCACCAGGATGTAGGACACGCTCTCACAAGGCGCCCTAAATGGACATTCCAAAGAGCAAACATAAGCCTAAAACAGGGAGAAGTGAACACACAAATGCTGCCTCAGCATTCTTACATACATCAAATCTACCTCTAATGTAAGCGTAATAAGGTAAAGCTAAAGGTTCCCCTCCACACACATGCTTGCTACTTCAGTATCTGGCAGAATGGCTCCTCCCCCAAAGATCTGCCAGGATCATTTGTTCAAACCAGGCGGGCTGTCTGCGGGTACCAACCCCGAGGGACGCTGGGAAGTATCAACAAGGAAACGAGACTTGTCGGTGGTCGCACCTCACCTGTGGAACGAGGTTCCCCAAGAGATTCATCTGGCGCCCTCACTACAAGCTTTCAAGAAATTACTGAAAACCTGGCTTTATAGGTTGGTCTTCCCTGATCATTCTGTTTCAACCAATTTATATAAATAGGACACTATTATTTCCCCCCCACCTTATGATGAATTTTCTATTAGTTTTTTATTTTTTCCATCTGTTCTTATTTTGAATTGTTAAATGGTTTTGATTTTGTACAGTATTTGTGCTTATTTGCTTATTTGTTCTTTTATTATTATGATTTGATTATTTACTATTTTTATTTACTATTTTAAGTTGTTTAATCTGTTTTTGTATTTTGCATATGTATATAAACCTCCCAGAGTAGCTTTTTTGCTAGATGGTTGCAGTATATAAATCAAATAAATAAATCAAATAAATAAATACTTCTATCCAACTCTGGGGCGGTGTTCATCTCCACTTCTAAGCCAAAGAGCTAGTGTTGTGCATGTCTGTGGCCATATGGCCGGCATGGCCGAACGCATTTCTGCACACTGAACACTCTTTACCTTCCTGCTTTTTATGGTGGTATCTATTTATTTACTTGCATTTACATGCTTTTGAACTGCTGGGTTGGCAGGTGATGGGGTTAAGGGGAGCTCACTCCGCTGCGTGACACCCGGGTTTCAAACTGCCGAGCTGCCAACAGTTTCAGCACTCTAGCCCACTACCACATCCCTTGTAATGTAAGCATACTCAAAGTAAAATGTCTAAAAATGACTGCCAGCCCAAGATGTTTTGTTGTTTGAGTAAGAAAAGCACACCGGATTCATGAACCCACCCATGCATGCAATGGCCTAAAAGTAGACCTAGTAACAACACCTTGAAAATGCTTTCCTCTCCTCTGGTTCGTATTGTTGGGCTATGCCTTTTTGGTAATTTGCATTTCTTTTATGTTCCATTAATGATGATTATGTTTATATTAATATTAGTTGTTATTTGTTTGTTTTGCTTATTTTGTGTTATTTTGTATATTTTATATTTAAACATGGTAAAGTTTGTATCTCTTTTGTTGCAAGCTGCCCAAAGTAGCCTTTGCGATAGTTGGTGCAGAAGAGAAATCTGATCAATAGGTAAATATTGGGCTTCCTTGGGTGTACTAAATGGAGTTCTCTTTGTCTTCATTGGGGTACAGGAAGTCTTTATATCTGGCAATAGTTTGATTCTTGAGAATAATATACTGCACATGGAAGAAGAGATGGGGGAATGTGATGGACCAAGAAAGGGAATAACCCCTGCCTGCTAGAGGTGAGGACTGCCCCATCTCTGATGTCTTCCTGGAAACAGGCAAAGACCTTTCTCTTCAGACAAGCTTTCCGTGAATGATGGAAAACCTATTACTGTATGTGGCTTTTATATGAATCTACCCACATCCGATCTCGCCTGATTTCAGAAGCTAAGTAGGGCCGGCCCTGGTTAGTACTTGGATGGGAGACCACCAGGGAATACCAGGTGCTGTAGGCATCCAGAGTAGGAACTGGCAAACCACTCCAGTATTCCTGCCAAGAAAACTCCATGGACGTGTAGTCATGAAGAGTCAGTCGGTCATGACTGCAACGACACAACACACACAAACACACACACACACACACACACACCAAACATGATCACATAGACTTTGTGTTTATAACCACTTATAATCTTGTGTGATTGCATTGACACTATGTTTTCAATGTCAGTTTCCATCACTCCTAACTTTTGCATGGAATTTTTACTCTCTCTTTAGCTGATCGCGTTCTCTTGTAGCTTTAATTTAATGTTGTCTTTTAATCCTGTAAGATGTCCCTCTATTCCCTGTTCTCAGTACTTGAATATGTCTTAATTGTACTGGACTGTATATTGTCCTTCTTACTGTGAGCCACCTTGGGTGCTTTTCCAAGGACAAAGGTGGGTTAAAAATACTCCAAAATAAATACAGTAACAATAAATGAATAAAATAAATATTTTCAGTTATTTTAAATAATTCCAGGTGTTTTAAACAGTTTTAGGTATTTGAAATTGCTCTTGTTTTAATATGCCTTGAGATCTTTCATGACAGAGGGAAATTACAAATATTCTAAATAAATACAGAGACAAGAATTATGTTTACAAAGAAGAAGCTGCTGTTCAATAGGTTCGGACCCTGGCATCTCTGTGTTGAATTAGGAAAAAATTCTATGAGAAACATTGGAGAGCCACTGCCAGAGATGGCAATTGTTTGGGTAGAAAGCAGCTCCCTGTCTTTTTGTGAACCTGCTGGGTATTTAAGATCTTTCATGGAGATCGTGCTGCAGGTGCCATCACTCAAGACGTTAGTTAACTGCGCAGATAAGAGAAGGCTTTTTCTTTAGTAGTACCATAAGGATAGAATGTTTTTTCAAGGGAAGACTGACTGGTTCCATTTTTTGCAAACAGAGCAACACTGTTTTGTCAAGATTTGGTTTCTAAAATGGTTTTAGTATACTTTTAAAGAATTGTTCTTTCTGTGTACAGTGGTTTATATGTTTGTAATTTCCTTTGTCCATTGCTGTAGGGGCAGGGCTAGGGAGATAGAAAAGCAATTTATAAAGAGTTAATAAATCCATAAAATGAAGAGAGAGGAAGGCGTAGAGGGCATGCAGAGGATTTAGCACACCGAGGTCCTGTATCCACTATAAAAATCAGATCCCACCCGATGACTTTACGTATACATGAAAAGGGCAGCAAGTCCACATTTCAAAATGTCAACTTGGCAATTATGTTAACTTTTATAGTTTATTTTGGCACTTACAACCACAATATAGAAAAGGAGCAAATTTAGCCTGTTGAAATTAAATTCAGGGCTGGAAAAATGGGTGTCTACAAATTGTTAGCTGAGCCCTGGACTCACAAGCAGCCTGGCAATCTCTTGGCTGCTGAACTGACAGAATAATTATTCATTCATCCATTCAATTTACATCCTATCCCCCCCCCCCCAAAAAAAATGGGACCCATGAGGTGGCTCCACAGATACTAATGACTTGAAAGATTTGTTGTGGGATAACAGAGAAAAGAACACTCCATCTACCCCAGTCCTTTGAGGGCGGATATTAATTAATCTAATAGAAGAAAATTAACAAGAGGCTTGGGTCCAGCTTCTATAGTACTTATAAATAAAGGTCTAGCCATTTTGTGTGTCTCACCAGCCAGGTGGTCGGAAATATATCTGTGCTCATTTTTAAATCTACTTTTCTTTCTATATATAGAATTTGCGTGCAGGCTTTACCTTTCTGCTTGAGAGTTTGTGGGGAAAGGACAATGAACCTATTTAATTTGCCCAGCTTAGTCGCAGCATGAAACCTAGCCTTCAGAGCAGTTCAGCAGGAATAAGATTCTAGATTAGATTTTTCCCAACTAGCTGTTGAGAAGACACACACACACATGCACATGCATGTACGCGTGCACTCCCTCACATACATACACACACACACACACACTCACACTCACTCACTCACTCACACACACACACGCACACACACACCCCGAACAAAAATAAGACACACTAAACAGAAATGATTGCAATAACCCACACTTTGCCTCTCACCCCACCCAACCCTCCCATTACTGGATGAAGGTGCAGCTGTTTACTGCCTTGCAAGTAGCTGAGACAAACCCTTCTTATTACGCAGGATTAATCCATTAATGGCATTAGAGCTTGACTTGGATTTACCGCCCTTTTCCTTCAGCCACCTGTCCAGCCTTTCTAATTATTCTGAGGAAGATGAAAAGCTTCCTCCATGTCTTCGGTTCAAGATTTTGAAAAAAAAGAGCTCCTTCCAAAACAACAATAATACTTAAGAGAAACGGCTTTATAGTCCTAATGTAATGTAACGGTGAAGATTAAACAATAACAGTAATAAATAATCTCGGTTCCCCTCCTTGCCTCTTACTGATGTAATGTAATTACTTGATGTAATGGTTTGCCGTTGGGGTGGGTTTCCTTGGATTCTTGCATGTAAAATCCGTTTGGGGGGGACATTTTCATTCAAACAGTTTCTAAAGAAGCAGATCCACTGAACTTCATCTGCAAACCTAGGTAATTCCACTTCGGGATTGGATCATCCTGAAGGAAGCTGCTAAAATAATCTGAAATGTATCTTGTGTCATATTTGGTTGGACCTGATGCTCCCTCTTACCTACTCTACATTTAAAATACCAAATTGAGAGGACAAAAATGACTTTTCAGTATAACACCCTAATCTCATCCACTCACATTCCAAGAACTCATATTAAACATTCAACACAGTACAAATTGAAGAATACAGTTCAAGCAACACAATCAGACAGAAGAGGGGAAAAAAGAAGAGACCTGCACAGAATTCTGATGGTCCGCCATGATCCGTCTGGATGGGCTCTTCGGGAATAGATTTCATATTTGTTCCCAACCCTTCAGATGTGGAAGGCGGGGTATGCCCAGAATTCTCCAAACTTTGCATGAGAGGCAGCTGGCTTGTTTTCTTTCTTTATAGATATGTAAAAGCTATAATGATAGCAGCAGGCAGAAAACACACAGGCTCCAAACGAATTGAGCCTTCTTTAAGCTAAAGTATTAAGGTGATGTCGTAAGAAGCAGATTACGATGTCAAGGTCATTGGGAAAGGGAGAGTACTTGGACTGACACAAGGCCTACAGTAAACCAGTAGGAAGGTTGAGAAGGGCATTTGTTGAGAAGCCTTTAAAAAACCCTTATGTTTGCTTCCACTTTTAAATATATATATACAGTGGACCCTCGTATAACGGAGGGTCCGTATAACGAAAAATCCGTACAACGGAAAAAAATTTGCCCCCCCTCTCCCCCAGATTTTTTGGGGGGGCAGATTTTTTTTCCATTGTATGGATTTTTCGAGGCGGGAGCGGGAGGGCAAGGGAGGGGAGGCTGCCGCCACCGCCCCCGGTGCGCCCTGGCGGGGGGAAGAGGACGCGGGAGCGGGAGGTAGGTGTGTGTGCGTGTGTGCGTGTGTGCGTGCGTGCGCGCGGGGGAAGAGGATGCGGGAGCGGGAGGGCAAGTGAGGGGAGGCCGGCGCCACCGCCCCCGGTGCGCCCTGCCAGCTCCCGGGAAAGGTGAGCCGCGGGGGGAAGAGGACGCGGGGGCGGGAGGGCAAGGGAGGGGAGGCCGCCGCCCCAATGCTGCTGCTGCTGCTGGGTTCAGAGAGGTTAGCCTCCTGCCCCGCCGCCCTCCTCCTCCTCCGAAGGGACGCCCGAAGGAAGAAGAAGCGGTGGCGGTGGCGGCAGGGGTCGTGGTGGTGGTGGTGGT
>JAHTLZ010000225.1:5639554-5693039 GCA_023846285.1 Phrynocephalus versicolor
TAAGCAATTCAGTCAATCAATGATAGTCTAGCAGACACAAAAAATAACTTCTTGTGTTCCTTTACAGAAGAGCAGGAGAATTTGCTGGTATCCTGAAGCAGCTCATTTATTAAACCACATAACTATACTAGAAATTCAAACAGTAGAAGTAGAAGGCCCTGTCAAGCTCAAAAAGATGCAGGGTGGAATATTCCAAGAGGCAAATCGGGGCAAATTGGTTTGCTCTCATGATTATGTTGTATGGGGGAAAACAGCCAACCAATCAATCCCTGTAACACATTAAGCAGTAGGACAGCTGCATATCTGAACAAGCCCTTACAGTGGGATGGTTTTCTGGGCATTTGTAAAGGTAGTTTCAGTGCATTTTATTTTATTTTATTTTATTTTATTTTATTTTATTGAGTTTTTCATCACTATTACCAATCATGGTTTCTTTTTCTTAAATTTAAAAATGTCCAAAAGGATTAAGGTACAGATTTATTTATGAATTTATTACTTGGTAATGGTAAAATAATAGATTTTGGAGAATGTAACAGATTATATAATGAAATACTGTACTGTACTTATTAACATCATAGATTCTACAAAAATCTAGGTGGCTTCACTATGTTTTGTGACTTTACTACAAATGTAATGTAAGTTGCTCTGCTACCTTTCCTCAGAGTAAGTCTTACTAAATTCACTGTGGAGTTAATGTACTTCTCAGTAAGCAAACAGAAGATTGGACATTTACACAGATTGGATTTAAACACAGTGGTACAAAAATATTTTACTTCACGTCCGTCGCGCAACTACTGAAATTTGTCTCGACCACACCCTGGAATGGGTTCTAAGCGGGACAATCCTGTACCTGGTGCTGGGGTAGGGTTTTCCCTTGTCACTCTTCGTTCCCGCTTTCTGTTCTGAGACAAGACACAGTGTCACACAACAATACATTCGTTTCTCTCAGAAAACTGTGTCCGTTTTTTTTTAAAATTTGACTCTGCTGCATTGGCATATGAAACCCTGATCACCAGTAATTCAAAATATTGAAACAGTTTTTTTAAGCCCCACCCCCCCAAAAAAGGAAAAAGGAAGATAGACAAATGCTGTGAATGTCACAGTACAAGACCGTGAGGTAACACTTGTCACAAGACAAATTATCACGACCATGGAAACACTGAAACGGGACAAAACTACGTGATCCCGGCCAACGCTGTCACGGTATAAAACTAGTCACGGAACAAAGAAGGACGTGAAGTAAGGCTATAAGAGATCTCTTACTGAATGTTCACTTCCATAGCAAAATTATAATCCTGAGAATAATTTTTTTAAGGAAAACATAACACTGAAGTTCCTATGAAAGTTGCTTTTGTGATGGATGGTGGACACTCATATAGCACCAGTAGCGGATATTGCTCTGAGAGAGAGAGAGAGAGAGAGAGTTGTCAAACCTCCTTCTGGTCTTTTATTTTGAAATCACACTAGACCCGGATGTCTCTTGGGACATAATATACCTCTAAAAAGCAGATTGTCCTCTTCTAATCCTTCAAACAGAAAATTATCTTCCACAAGAAAAGAGCACTGAATGTGCATGTAGACATTCCCATGATGAAGCAAAAGATTGTTAAAACTACTGAGCACTGCTCAATTTTAGAACTTTCGGCAGAATGTGCTGGTGGAGGACTGGCCGTCCTCTGTTTTAAGAGTTGGGCCATAAATTCCAAACTGGCAGCGGAGGAAGAGTTGGAAAGCAAATTGCCTATTGAAATCCATCTCCATCTGAGTAGCAAACCTGGCTTCCACATCATCAGCCATGTGAATTCAAGCCATTAATAACAGCATGAAAGTTAGAACTACCCACAAGAACCTGAGGCACAGCCTTGAAGAAGATGAGGTATTGTCAAAAACGTGCTGTTTGTTTTTTGTTTTATTTTCTTAATCGTCAATTAAAGGTGTCACCTGTTCCTGTATTTGTATTCCGGCATCTCTCCACCAAACTTATTCAGACCAGGGTGATGTGAAACCAAGTTGAACAATAAATTGGAGGCCTTGCACCAACATTCCTTAGACTGATGAAGCTGCTTGAAGGAGCAGTGAAACGTTTTGATTTCACAAGAAAATAAGTCCAGTTGTCATGACTCAATGTCCAGATAACCTCACCTGGATGACTGAGGATCTTCAGAGGCATACTGTATTTGTGTTGTTCCCATGAGGTTCTGGCCTTTTCTTGATTTTGTTAAGAAAGAATTTTAGAAGAGGTAGCCATGTTAGTCCATGTTGCATATCAGTCAAAAACAGAAGAAACATAAAGTAATAAAGAAGATGTGCAATTTTATAAATCAAAGGTGCCTGAAGCAGCTTTTTGGATTTCTAGGAATTTACACTGACAACAGCCTCTTAGGACAGCAGGCCCAAAGACAAGGAAAAACAGGCTAGAAGAATCGCCACTGCAAGGAGGGATGTGTCTCTATGTATGTTTGTCTGTATATAAGAATAACATTGTCCAAATGGGCTTTCAACCGTCTGAGAGTGGCGCTGCTGAGACCCATGAAAGAGAATGTGTCAGAAACATCCCTTGCTGTGCGCAAAACATTTTCAAGAGCAACCCTGTGGAGCTATGGGGTGTTGCAACAATCAAAAAGGGATCACAACGTGTTTGAATTCACGGCATGCAACCTACATCTGCTACTGGATGCCATTAGAGGGTTTTTTTAAAAATCAGAAGAAGAAAGGCAACAGCTCTCATCAGAAATCAAAAGGAGGGCTCCGTGGTACTGCCTGACTGAAGATTTTCAAACCTAGAGTCTTCAAAGAAAAGGAGCCGCAGGAACATCTTTCTTTACTTTCCCTCTTTTTTACATCGTATGTATAGGCTGGGAGCGGAGTGGGGGTGAGAGTGAGGGGAGATCAGCTCTGGGTGATGTGGATGACTGAGCACTGGTCAGATCAGTGAAATCACCTTGTCCTGAGAAAAGAGAGGAGAAAAATAGGAATAGAGCATGTTCCAAAACGTTGACCTATACAGTGGGCCCTTGTATAACAAATGGTTTGTATAACATAAAATTTGTACAACATAAAACATTCTGGAGATAGGGGAACTTTATTTAACAGAATTGTCTACGGGGCAAATCCGTACCACATAAAAATTGTACAATTAAGGATTACTCTCTTTTCAGTGCATTCCTATGGGAAATGTGTATAAAGGAAAATTTGCTTAACATAATTTCATTTGGAACAAATTAATTCCTTTATACAAGGTGCCACTGTATTGCCATAAAAAACCAAGGTTGGTCCGAGACACTTGCCTGCTTGAGGTAAAGGAGCAAATGGTGTGCCCGAGAGGTGGGCACCAAATGAAAATGAAATGCTGTTTTGTCATTTCATAACGTAACAAATTGTTTCATTATGAAACAAAACAATAGAAACTGTTTCATGCCAAACTGAACCAAACCACCTTTTTTTGTTTTGTTTGGGAAATGAAACGGGGGAGTTTCCTTGAGCTCTTCCTTGTAAGCCCCCCAAATTGGAGAGATTTGGGGTTCAGGGGCTGAGTTGTTCAACTGCAAAGAGGCCCCCCCCAGCAGTAATTGGAAAAATGTGTGCATGTGCCACGCCAGCAATAGGTCAATTTATTAATTTTTATTAATTCCCCTTGCTTAACTCCTATATTGCTGGTGTATGCCGTACAGCAAGTTTTTGCAATTAGCTAGGGAGACCCTCTTTGTAGTTGAATAACTCAGCCTCCTAAACCGCCAACTCCTCCAAGTTTGGGGGGCTTACGGGGAAGAGCTTGAGGAAGCTCCCCTGCGATTTTTGTGCCTCTAGGACCCAGGGGAACCATTAACGAATCATTCCATTTTGTTTCATTCTGAAACATCTTTAAAAATTCATTGCTAACAAAACAAAACAAAACTACTAAAGAAATGAAACAAAATGGAGTACTACATTTTTATTTTGTGCCCATCTCTAGTACACTCTCATCCACTCAAGGCTATGTCTCTGAAGCTAGTCAAGTTACTGTGAAATAATGAGACAATGAAGGGCCACAAGCACCTCATTCTATCCCTAACCATTAAAAATACAATGGCAGATTAGATAATGTGCTATTGGCTGCCCTTTTATAACACACACAACCTGTGGTTTGAGATGACTGGCTTGTTCTGCTCAATAGTCATGTGAAGACCATAAAAAACTGGGCTGACATATACTGTGTTGCCTCCAGTGCTATATCAGATACGGGCCAATGTGTAAATGATATATCAGTTCAGCCATTGGTCAATATTATATTATCAGTTCCACCAACTTGTCGCTAAACTATGTTAATTGTTTTAGTTCATTTTCGGCTCTACTGTGTACTGCCCATTTTAATTGGTGTTAATTTGACTTTGACTTTGATTTTGAATTCATTATGTGTACTACTGTTTATTGTTTTAAATTGTTATTTTTATATTCCTGTGTTGTAAGTGGCCTAGAGTGGCAACCAGTGTAAATAAATCACTAAAAACATACACATGAGAGTAATGCAATAGGCACAACTAATAGGATTATACTACATAGGTGGGCACATTACTAAAACATTTCTCTTTCTCTTTTAAACTTCTTTTGCTGTCAATACTCCTAACCCACATGCTGAAAAAGCATTCTATGTAATCAGAACATCCCATATTGTGAATAGGCTTAGTTCAGCCATTTAAGAAGGAATACTTAGAAAGGTTTTTTTTTGGGGGGGGGGGCTCCTTGATCACTGCAGATGGCGACTGCAGCAATGAAATTAAAAGACGCCTGCTTCTTGGGAGGAAAGCGATGGCAAACCTAGGCAGCATCTTAAACAGCAGAGACATCACTTTGCTGACAAAGGTCTGGATAGTCAAAGCTATGGTTTTTCCACTACTGATGTGTGGAAGTGAGAGCTGGTCTATAAGGAAGGCTGATCGCCACAGAATTTATGCTTTTGAACTGTGGTGCTGGAGGAGACTCTTGAGAGTCCCCTGGACTGCAAGGGAATCAAACTTATCCATTCTGAAAGAAATCAACCCCAAATGTTCACTGGAAGGACAGATTTTGAAGCTGAGGCTCCAGTACTTTGACCACCTCTTGAGGAGAGAGGACTCCTTGGAAAAGTCCCTGATGTTGGGAAAGATTGAAGGCAAAAGGAAAAGGGGATGGCAGAGAATGAGATGGTTGGACGGTGTCATTGATGCAACCAATGTGGATTTGACCAAACTCCGGGAGGCAGTGGAAGACAGGAAGGTTTGGTGAGCTGTGGTCCCTGGGGTCACGAAGAGTCGGACACGACTGAACGACTAAGCAACAACAACTTAGAAAGGGGAAAATGCATTGGATGGAGAGAGAATAAAAGGACAACACGAGCTAGAGAATGACTATTCTAGCAGCACAGAGCAAGATAGTATAGGCTACATAGGAAGAGTTTGTCTTGAGTAGAAGGATTTTCTACCGCCCATTCACATAGAAATGGCTCCCGTCAATGTTGTGAAAGTGGCTTAATGAATGAGCGATTTCAGGAGATTGGCATATGCATTACTTCCCTGTTCCTGCAGTTCTTCAAACTGCAGGTTAAGAAGCCATCAGCCTCCTAGATAAAATGTGCACATGGCTTGGAAATAACAGATTGGGTTTGGGATGTCCGTTCTGTGGCGACAAGGGCTATGTATGGGCACAAAAGGTGCCACCACTCACTCAGCTTTGAGAGGCCCTTGCTACTCCCACGGCACAGGTTCCCCACCCCAGCCACTGCGGCAAGATTCTCTCGCACTCGGTGAAACCCTTGCAGGATGCAAGAATAGATGCCAGGAGGAAGAGGGAACAGGACTTCCTTTCCCCAACACTTGGAAGGAACACCTTAGAAGCAATGCAGAGACCTGCACTTTTTGTTAGGGATGTTCTACCTTCCAGGAACAATTTTCTAGCTATTTGTGAAAACATTTTAGTCACGCATGCCCTTTGCTTATCCATCTTAAGGGCTTTTTTAAATTAGCGGAGGAGGATGGGATGATACTGAGTAGTGAAGTAAATCACTTTTAAAACATGGGAATGGTTTACACGGCCCATGTGTCTGCTCATGCTACTGATGCATGAGTAGCATGTTGTCTTGGGGTTCCTTTTCTCCCTTCTTATGATTCTTTGTCTTGATATTCTACTCGCAGTAGACTGCCATTTAAACAAAAGCATTGCTGATAGCTCTTCAAATAAAGGACTATTTTCTGTAAAACAAAACCACGGTAATTAACCAAGTACTGTACTTCTACTCTGCTTGTCAGTTCTGACTGAATTCTGCACTATGTGAGACTTTCTGATGAGTTATTCATTGTGGAATTGGTCTGGAATTTGCTGATGGGTTGTTCATTGGCTTTGACTGATGATGGTAGTTTGATGAAAATGTTGAACTAGTGTGTGGCTGCTGTGAAAAGGGTAATTCCATATTAAGGATCATTTAAAAACACCAATAACATAACACATACATACGTATCACTGATGTGCCTATACTCAGAATACTATGTATAGTTCTTGTATCCAACCACAGAAAAGCCTTTGGGTTGAAAGAACAACCAGAAAATTCAAAGAGCTAGGACAACTTCACCATATAGGACAGTGATGGCGAATCTTTTAGAGTCCGAGTGCCCAAACTACGACTCAAAACCCACCAAGTTTTCGCAAACTGCCAATACAGCAATTTAACCTGAATGCAGGTGCCCACAGAAAGGACTCTGAGTGCCACCTTTGGCATCCGTGCCATAGGTGCAAACACTGATATAGGACAATATAGTGATTAACTGCTGGACAGCTTAGTGGTCTAAGTACCTGGTGGGAACTTAGATTGGGTTCTCTACTGTGTTTCCTTGAAAGAGGCTGAACATGGTGATCCATAGGGTCCCTTCCAGCCCTGCAGTTGAAAGGATGATGAAGATGAGAAAATACAGTGACTTAGAGCTGATCCTGCATCAACTGAATGAAAATAAATACTCTAAGTGCAAGCAATTTCAGCTTATGTGTGCACATTATAGGTCATCAAGTTGAAACCAACTTATATATAGTGACGGGATTTGGCTTTCAAGATAAGCAAGATATTTAAGGAGGGTTTCCCCCCAATTCTGTTTCCCTTCCATGGTCAAAGATTCATGCAAAACCAGATCTTTGAATCCCAATCCATCATTCCATCTAATACACCATACCAGATGTAGTGAACCTACATCTAAGGTCTACTGGAGGGAGACCTCCTCCACCACTGAGAACAGAACATTTTAGGAATAAATGTAAATGGTGAAACATTTTCTTGGCTGCAGTACCCAGTTGTGGACTGATCTCACCTTGGGAGCATAATGGGCATCAACATTATCTTTATTTCAATGCCAGATCAAATTGTGGGTATTCATAATCTTTTGACATAGGGTTAGAAATATTTTAATCCATTATTTTAAAGGAAGGGGCTGGGAAATAGGTACAATTTTGTTTCCAAAATCCAATTCAAGGATAGATTAAAAAAAGAAATCCTGACTTACTTTTTTTTAAGCACCTAATGCTGACTTCTACTCATGCATGTGTGCTTACAGCCATGATAGAAACTATGATTGTCTCTTTTGAGGACACATGAAGAAGGGAAGATGCAAAGCTTGAGAACAGGATGCAGCTACAACATATAGTTAAAAGGATATTAAAGGAGCGATGCTCAGAAGGAATCAACTTTGCTGAGGCTCAACTTTGCTGTTCATGTCACAAGCATTGGTGACAAACATTGCTGGCACCTTCCAACAAGGGATGAAAAAAGCAAAAGATTTGGGGCTATTAAAATCAACATTTTATTCATGAGTATATCCAGAGACGTCATCCTAGAACACATCGATTTATTTATGAAGAACAATAGGCTCAAGGTGAGCTCACCCTAACAAACAAAAGTGTTTAGTTTTTCTGTTCTTTTTTCATAAGACGCTGCTGTTGAATTGCCAGCATCAGCTGTAATCCATCATGAGCAGTGCCCGGAAACAATGAGCTCAGGCAAGATTGGTACATCCGTCAAGTTCAGGGGTTCCCATAGTAAGCTCTTTTGCTATAAATAGCAAAGCAACACAGGCATTTTGTGCTCTTGCAGTTTTAACAATCAAATCAGGAAATAATATAGGGAAATACAAAATACCAGAACTTTGTCATTCACAATAAACCTGCAAGAGCCATATCTATTTGGCTTAGATATTCAAGTTTTTGGTGAAATGCTCACTGCCTGCTCTTAAAATGAATACATTTTAATTTTAATTTTAAGTGATTTTGACCAGTATAATAAACCTCTAGACTAGAAATAAATAAATAAATAAATAAATAAATAAATAAATAAATAAATAAATGTTAATTTTAAGGGGGGGAAATCAACAGTAGACCAATATTGCAAGACTTAGGGACCCCTTCTACGGTACTACCAGATGAGAAGAAAAATACAACATAGGCCAGTTAGGTACACAGAAACTAATTAAGGCAGTTGGGAAACAGAGTTAAGCTAAGCATAGAATTTGAAATGAGTGCAGAATGAAAGAAGAAAAGTGATACATAGTGGATCAGCTACAAGAAACCACTGAGACAGTTGGAAAACATCAACCCAGTTCTCTATGAGTGTAGAGAAGAATGGGCAATAGTTAGTTAGTTAGTTAGTTAGTTAGTTAGTTAAAATATTTTCCCCCTACTTTTCTCTTTGAAAGGACCCAAGATGGCTTACATAATTAAAAGAACAATATTTAAAAGCTAAAAACAATACGTGTTCTAGGGTTAATGGCCCCGATATTGTTTAAATTATTAAATTCCACACCTAATCCAAGTTGTGCCTATAAGTTGGGGTTTGGGGCAGTAACAATGTTGGATTCATATTACCATGAATTCTGATTTTGTTATCTAAGTGAGCATTTTGGTATATTCTATAGATAATGGGCACTGGTATTTGCAATTTATATTTGCCATTGAGAACACAAAATGTTCCTCAGAGTCTGACTCATCATGGACGATTTTGACTCTTTAATATCTCCATCTAAAGCAAGTTTTGGTAGCTCCTTAGTGTGCTTTTTTCAGCTACTGTACTAGGTGTCTCTGTGGGCTACCTTGAACATCAAACCTGGATAAATTGAGGGCCCTATTTATCAGTGTTGATCAAGGTGAATAGTTGACTGTTAAGTCCTTGTTGTTCTCCTTCGCAGGGTTGTTGTAGTAAGTGTTGCCTATAGGTATTGATTACCATGGCAGATCACAGAGAAGCCTGCCACAACATGCTAGACAAATAGGCCATTGTTCTTTGTCCATTCTCTTGCAATGACAATAACAAGCAAAACTACTTGAGTCATAACAATCACTGGTGCGATTCTATGCATATCTGTTTGGAAATTCAGTAGGATTTACCTCTGGGGGTGTGAATCAATGTACAACAAAGGAAAAAGGGTGGGAGAAAGTTACTGAGTTCCTTGCTGTTTTGTATTTGTTTTTCGTAGCACTTGGTTATAATGTTTGAACAGGATGGCATAAAAATGTCTGACTAGAATGAAATAAAAATGGCTTGTCTTTTTACTCAGCTTAAAGCACTCTTTTTGGGGGGGTGGTTACAATTTTTGTAGGTTACACATTGCCACCATCACCCCCACAATTTGGGTAGTCAGTTTACTGATCTTGCAAAGATTGGAAGGTGTAATCAACCTTCAAGCAGCCACCTGTTAGGATCAAGCTCTGATTGTGAGCAGAGGCTTGACTGCAGGACTGCAGTTTAACCACTGTGCTACAAAAATTTGATTGAGATAAAACTAATATTTATTTTATTTTGAATATTTTTATCCCACCTTTCTCCATACAGCCCAGAACATTTAAGACATATTCAAATTAAGAACAGGTAAATTAGAAGAGGCTTCTTAGAACATCAAAAGGTAACATTAAAGCTACAAAGAGCACGGAAAAAGAAAAAAAACATTATGAGTGGTGGAAAGTAACATGGAAAACATTGTTGTTCTTATGAAATCCATCAATGTAATCATGCATGGTAATCCATCTAAAAGTCACATAGCCGGTAGTCCCTCATTCAGGGAACGTTTGTCTGAATAGGAACGTCTTTGCATGCTTCTGGAAAGACAGCAGAGATAGGCTAGAATTGGGCTCCAGTGGGAGGGAGTTCCAGAGTCTGGGCGCAGCAGCCAAGAAGACCCTTTCATGTGTTCCCGTAAGACATACCTGTGAGGGTGGTGGGATGGAGAGAAAGGCCTCTCCTGATGATCTTAGCACCCGGGCTGGTTCATACTGCAAGATTCGATCTTTGAGATAGCTTGGACCCAGGCCATTTTGTGCTTTGTAGGTGAAGGTCAGCACTTTGATTGGTGCCCAATAGCTGATTGGCAGCCGGTGGAGCTACTTTAGTAGGGGGGTAATGTGATCTCTGTAATACATTGCTAACTATTAGAAGAGTGTGCCTCTATTCATATGCTCATTAATGCTGATGGCCCTTCTATGGTAGAAGAATCAGCTGGTAGCCACCTACACACCATCATACATATCAAAGCTGTTCAAGCTGGACATTTGCACTATTGTTCAAGTGCACATAATAGCCTATTCATACAATGCATTTTCCTTCCCGTTTAGGAAGAATAAATCTCCCAGTGAATGGTGGCTTTGCACAGCCAGATATCAAAGGGGGCAACACAAGCTTTTTTTTTTGAAGTGCACACATGGAGGATATATTTTATTCATGCATACTGAAGTAGCTGTGCACTGACCCCTCCTTTCTGCCTTCTTCCATTTCTTCCCTCCTACAGGTTCACATTACAGAACTCCACAGTTCTCCAGCCATCTGGCGGAATTCTGTAGACGCCTAAAAAAGAACACAAAATGATGTCACATCAGTGTTTTGCATTTTTCTGTTGTGTCAGAATTGTCAATATTATCAAAAGAATTAGAGCTCAATGTCTTGTTGCTATACGACAAAAATTACTATTCCACTGGCTTGGAACATTCTTCTTTAGGTAAGTTTGCAGGTGACCCAGGGAATAAATCCTTCTGGGATACAGATAAAATTTACCTGAACTATTGCAGCAGAGCAACAGATTTACACACTGACCACAAGTGTAGTGCACTTTCCTGGAATATGGGCTGTTTTCTGTCTGTCTCTGAGCAGTCGCAAGATGAGCTGTCTTTGTTCTTGAGAAGCCAGATAAAAGGAATACAGTTCAGTTGTTGGGTTGAGGCAGTGGAATGGTCAGGTTAAATCAGGCATGTCCAAACCTCACCCCTCCAGATGTTTTGGACCACAACTCCCACAGTCCTTTGCCAATGGAAACATAGGCTTGGAATTCTGCGAGTTGTGGTCCAAAACATCAGGAGGGCTGAAGTTTGGACATGCCTGGGTTAAGGTGTTCCATGGAATAAAGGAGATTAAACCAGAGCTTATGGGGAAAATGGAGTTCCATCGGCAGACGTCTTCAAAAAGGCAATGAAACAGTCACAAAAGGCTATCTCAGAAATGGAAAAGAGAGAGAAGAGGATGAAGGGAAAGTTGTTGTAGGGCAACAGGTGGTGGCTTTTCTTCTGAATGGCAATGGGATCCATGCTGTCTCCAAGGGACAAGACTTCATACCTTGGAAACCGGCATGTACAACTGCTGTAGAATTTACAGTTCCACATTTATTATTTATTTATTTATTTATTTGTTAACCTTATAACTCTGGGCGGCTTACAGTAATAATAAAAATACAAGAAGCAGATAACAATCAAAATCAAACAAAAGAAAGAGGCAAGGAGCAGGATAGCAGCCCCCCCAAAAAAATATTCTAGTCCAGTGATGGCAAACCTTTTAGAGACCGAGTGCCCAAACTGCGATTCAAAACCCACTAATTATTCACAAAATGCCAGTACTGCCATTTAACCCCATTTAACCTGAATACAGGTGGCTGTGAAGGGGCCAATCTCAGGTGCCCACAGAAAGGGCTCTGAGTGCCACCTTTGGCACCCGTGCCATAGGTTCACCAACACTGTTCTAGTCTATCACAAGTACATTCTATGGCTGGATGGCTCAGTGGTTTAGGTCTCTGACTGCAGAGCCCGAGACTAGGAGTTCCTTTCCCTGACAGGGGCTAGACTTGATGATCCACAGAATCCTTTCCAGTTTTGCAGGTCTAGGTCAAATCTAAACCATCCCCACCCCCCAAACATTTAAGCAGGACATCTGAGGGATTTCCTTCCCTTCTGCTCAGACACCGAAGTGTCAGCGACAAACAATTCTAGATTGCGATGGGTAAAAGCCTTTGCAGGCTTTAGAACAGATTGACAGGTAGACTATCACTGGTTTGTCAGGTTCTGCCAAAGGTTTATTCACAAATGCACACCCGGGTCTATCTGTCTGTGCAGAAAGACAAATTCTCAAGACAGATCTCAGCCTTCTTATACTCTTGTGAAGATTAAGTACACGACAGTATTCCATACGATTCACGTGAAAATCAGATGCATTCAGTTAACAAACACTTCCTTTCAACCTGACATATTTGCACATACAATCTTGTTCCAATTTACTGGAATAATGGCTGTTTGTGGTTAGCTTAGGGAAGTTACTTCAGTAGTTTACGAGAAAAGTCCTCTCTCTCTCTCTCTCTCTTGACATACATCTTAGATATATATAAGATATAATGAATTATTAATTTCTTATTGCCACTGTCACAGAAGAAAAGGTCAGCAGTTCCAATAATATGGGAGAAGAGTGGTCAATTTGGGGGTGGTGGTGTTGTGAACTTGAGGGACAGGGAAAAGGAGTGCCGAGCTGTGGGAGATCGCTGGGAAGGTTCCGAAGCTGAACTGATTACAGGAAAGAGGACGGGAAAACACATACACACAGAGATGCTATTTTCTCAGAGCCAGCTGAGAACAGGCACACACAGACAAAGAACCTGACATGTTCCTCTCAGAAGACTTCCTTTTATTTCTCTTATCTAATGTTTATAAGCACATATTGGAGCATTAATGAAAACATTGCTTCTAATAGAAAGCAGGTGCCCTTTAGCCTTTTGGCCTTGCCTCAAAGCAAAGGAATCAGGGGAAATAGAAGGTCACTTCCTTCCAGATATGCCAACGTGAAGATGCTATAGGACATCAGGATGCCCTTGGTTGCCCAGTGTGGGAAACTTTCTTTGCATGGTATGTTTCGGAGGAAGTTTCAGTGCATGCACACACTCCTGACTGGCTGCCACGTTGGCAGCAGGATTACTTTGCTGGATGTTGGGATTCCAAGAACTATAACATTTCCAAGCTTTGAAGGTGGCCTTCTGACTTAGCATAAGTCAATCAGAGGACAGAAATGTTACTTTTCCATTGACAGCTCATGGGCTTTCCCAAGGTACAAGTGATGATCCTTCTTCATTGGCAGCTATTTTAAAAATATCATGACTATACAGTGTATGTCTTTAAAATGGTGAAGCTTTTTCAGAAACAGTTTGCTTGGCATCGTTCCTAAAAAACTGAGGATGGGAGTTTGTCAAGCTGTGTACTCTGGGGAGTGTGTGGCCAGTGACACTCAGACAGAGATCCTTAGAAAGCCTGTGAGAGACAACACTAAAGTCCCTTGCAGACATGTTCTACAATGGCTATAACAGTGCAGGATCAATTCATTGTCTCAATGAAATAGCTACTGATCTAAGTGTGGCTAGGAATTCATTTATTTTTAAAAAATAAATATCACTAGACATGAGTCATGAAACTTTGCCTTGGTGTTCATAGTGATATCCCATTTTATGGCCATTTTATTCAGGACACTTGTGTGATTAAGTTCTCTTATGGCCTGGTAGTGTCCTTTTAATCCCCTCTTTTTAAGCCTGTTACAAGCTCTAAGTATTACCAGACTGGGTACAATTAGCAAATGTTGGTAGAGCTAATGCACAGTTTGAAGACCTTGTGTTTGTTTCATCATTTCCTTGCTGAAACTGTGGCTCTTCCTTAACAGCTGTATAAGGTTCAAAGAAGGGAAATGAAGCTGGCAAAGTGTTTATGGTAGCCAAGTCTTAATTAAAGGCAGATCATTGTTATGTCCTTCTCAGTTGATTCTAGAGTTTTACCAGGCTCCTGGTAGTCAAATGTGAATGAAAATATGATCCTATGTCACACTTCTATATCCAAATCCAAACGTTTAGAGGTAAATTAATCACACAAATCCATTGAGTCAATTCTGACTTATGGGTTTTCAGGGTCTTCCAGGTAGAGAATACTCAGAAATAGTTTATCATTACCTTCTTCCAGGGGTGCCCTGGGACTGTGCAGTTTGCCCAAGGCCACACAAGCTGGCTGTATTTATAGGAGGTACAATGAGAGATCATACTCCCAGTCTTTGGCTCCTCGGCCTAAACCACCAAGCTGTCCATTAATACTGTAGAGATACTGTATTAATTACATTTGCTCCTTTGCGTATAAGGCAAAAAATGTAGTACTTGGAAGTTACTAGTTAAGTTTTTTTCAAAAATCTTTATTTATAGTCAAAGACCAAACTTACTAATTAAGTTACTTTGTAACATGGAACTAACTCCTTTTAGAGAGTAATGAGGGTGTAACACAGTTACATTTCAAAAGTAATGTAAATGTTATGGACAAAATTTTTAGTAACATTTGAAAAGTTACTATTTTAGACATTTTGAAAGCATTTTGCTCCATTTCCCCCCACCAATTCTCTCGGTTTCTTTCCAAGAAAAATAATGAAGACATAATGAGCACTGCTAATGATTTATTTTCATTGTTATGAAGGACATAGAAATGATCTGCTTTTAACTAAGACCTGGCATCTGAAGATGAGAGATGGAGATGATTTTTTTTTTTTTTTTTAGAAATAATTCGGCAAGCTCTGGGTATATGGCTAATGGATCTAGTTACACAAGGCGTGCATTAGAAAAGGGAGCAAACCCTTCCCTCTTCCCTCTTCTTCATTCTTTGGGCTTGGCTGCTCTCAATACATTTCCCGCTTCAATCCAGGCGTTTGAGTGGGCTGATAGAAAACAATTAAACTAATGGGGTGGAGTGAGGCAAAATGGGAAGGTGATCAAGTGTTGTTTCCCATGGTGTCCCTTCTTCTGTGAAAAGCAGACTCCTACTCAGTTTGATTTACAAGCAAAGAGGCCCCAAAAACATGCTTAATTCATGCACCGGTTGCTTTTATATCCTGCCTTTAGGCCTCTGCACCAGGATCTGCAGAAATGATTTGGGGATGAGGTGCAAAGTCCATTCATAATATCTATGGATTGTTGACCTGCCACAATGTTTTACCTGTGTAGATCTAAAGTTTCGAATTCTGAAGGGTAAAAACCCAGCTCCCATGAGCTCAAGATGACAGACATGGTTTTTCTTCCTACTATTTTGTCCACCACAGAAATGTAAATCTTTCTGTTCTTCTTCCTGTGGCTCTTCATAAAACCTTCTTCCTATTCTCTTCTCTTTCCTTGGATTTGGAAGGCAGCAAAATTATGCCAGTTTCTTTCCCAGAAAACCTTGTTGATACAGTCACAGAGTTACTGTACTTAGCATTTTTGAAGACCATGTTTTCTCACACAGCTAACACAGGAACCCAACTCCCTCTCTCCTTTACATCTAATTCTAAGGTTGCTGTTTTGGTTGTAAATCAGAATCTGATGTCAGGAACAGACTGGATGAAAGTGAAGAAACGGAAGCTTAATCCAGACAAGGCAGAGGTGCTTCTGGTCAACTGAAGGACAGATCAGGGAATAGGTTTTCAACCTGTGCTGAATGGAGTCTTGCTCCTCCAGAAAACACAGGTTTGCAGTTTGGGTGTGCTCCTGGACGCGCCCCTTAGCAGTGGTCAGAAGTGTGTTTTCACAGTTAAAACTAATTTGCTGGCTAGGCCACTTCCTGAAGATACCTGACCTGGCCATGATGATACATGGCTTCTTAGATAGTACTGCCTGGGGTTGCTTTGAACATGCTTTATGTGGCGCAGAACTTGGAAAGTGTTCAGAAACTTCAGAAAGTCCAAAATGCCAGAGTCAGGATTGTGCTGGTTACAGGGAACCCATAATTCCATTGAAACAACAGATCTGCTGATGACCATTCTATTTCTGGGCATAGTTCCAAGTTTTGACTTATAAAGCCTCTAAATACTGTGGGTCCAAACTATGTGAAAGGCTGCCTTGCCCATTAAGATCCTGCCTGGGTTTTTAAATCATCAGTAGAATCATAGAATCGTGGAGTTGGAAGGGGCCTACAAGGCCGTCAAGTCCAAACCCCTCATCAAGGCAGAAATACAAATCAGAAGTATTTATGGGCATGAAACAAAAATATGATTCACCAACTTGCCTCATTTGGCCATTGAATTCTCTAAAGTAGCCTCCCTTAACATGGTGACCTTCAAAAGCTTCAGATTATATTCAATCTCCAGTCTCTCTGACCATGTGTGGCCATCTTTGTGGACTCGAGTTCTATGAGAAAGAAACCTTATCTACAAGGTGCCACAAGACTTTTTGTTGTTCCCTACAACTAGCCATTCTGCACTATCTACAAATATTATAATCCACCATTGGCCATGCTGGGACTAATGAGACTGGTCGTTCAAGTACCTGGAGGGCATCAAAATAGGAAACCCATGCTAGTACTGTATAAGGGTCAGAATTGCCTGCCTCCAGTGGAACAAGGACCCCTGACTGGAAGGAAGCAACTCTGGAATAGTGACTCTGGGATGTGATGGACAGACTCTATCAAAGTCAGAGTTTGTCCTTGAGTTCTTAATCAGGATCAGTACAGAAGAATGACATAGGAGCCTTGTGGCGCAGTGGTTAAATGCCTGTACAGTAAGTAAAACTGGGCTCATGACCTGGGGTTTGATCCCAGGTAGCTGGCTCATAGCTGACTCAGCCTTCCATCCTTCTGAGGTTGCTAAAATGAGTACCCAGCTTGCTGGTGGAGGCAGTGGGGGGCAATGCGTAGCCTGCATACTGTAATTAGACTATAAACCTCCCAGAGACTACTTGAAGTGGTATGGGGCAGCATATAAGCAGAACACTTTGCTTTTTTGCTTTGCTTTAGAAGTTGATTCAACAGAGGCGAGGCCTCACTTACATTCATCTCAGCAACACCTCCTGTGGTCAGCAGTCAATAATTTTCTCCTCACCTACATGTATTGTTGCAGTGTGTCGTTTAGTCACTTCCAACTTAAAACACTCTAGAAGTTTTTTGGGATTTTGGGAGTCATAGGAAAAAAATAACTTTCCCAAGCTTTTTAGTAACCAAAATTCTAAAGAAGGCATTGCTGCATTCAGGAAGGCTTTATTGTGGTTGCTACTCACTTTCATAAGAGAAGCCAAGATATGTTGTCAATGTGAACAGGTATGTTCTGTGACATAAAAGAGCCTATTGTGAATTTTCCCTCAAACATGATACGGTTCATTCAAAAAAGCCCATTTAGGTAGCCCTATTATTATAGACTATAAGGGGCTTAATCACTCACTGTAATAATAGAGGAAGGCAGCTGGACAAAGCTTCTTTTCTGAAAGCTTTTCATCCACACAGAATGCTCTGACTCATATCACCTCACGAGAAGCTAATTCCTGAGGAGGAATTTAAAGAAAACAACCCAGCATCTTTTACTGTTTCCAGCTGTTAGTTACACAAAACATGACTCATTCTGGCTGATTTGTTTTTAGGCTGAAGTCAGCTCAGTTTAAGATTTACTTGGTGCTAATTTGGATAAATGTCCTTTTAGTCAAAAGATTGTAAGCGCCACTTGAATGGTCGGAATTATCTGTGGAAATCTTTAGACAGCAAACATTTGCTGTTATTTCTGCTGGTGCGTTGGTGAATCTAAAAGCGGGATTCCACCTGCCCCATCATTCTCCCCTCTTTGTTTACATTTTAGCTACACTTCTGTTCTTGTGAGATCAAAATACCAGTACAGTATTTCACTTCTCATCCAAGCAGCTTCGTCAGTCTGAGGAAAGTCAGTGTTTTCCAGATAACCTTACCTGGATGACTGAGAATCTTCTTCACAGACCATACAGTCACACTTGTGCTGTTTTCCTTGTGGGCATTGGGTCCTCTGCAATTCTGGATGTTATGCAATATGTCAGGGCTGTCCAACCCTGAACAGGCCTAGGTCTACTTTTTCCAGACAAAAGTGCCTGAGGGCTACTACACTAAAACCTTATGAATTTTATCTGTTCCAAGCATATCTCATAAGTAAAAAATTTTGTAAGTAGAGCAGCCGTTTCCCATAGGAACACATTGAATATCAATTAATCCTTTCAGGAGGGAACATACTTCAATGCATTCCTATAGTAAGGCTGACCATGCACATGCTTCCCTTACACCCGCTCAAGCCGGTGTGGACGGGTGCAAGGGAGGCACGTGCATGCTTGCGCAAATTGCCTACTTCTCCTCCTGTTTTTCCTCCTTCCACCCCCTTGCTGCCACTGCTGCTGCCGCCCATAGCTTTCACTCACTTCTGCCATGTTCTCTGTGCAGCTGGGTTGGGCCAAGCCAGCAGCGGGGCAATCAGATCACCACGGTGGCGCAAGGAGGAGGGAATGGCTCAGGGGAGCAGGAGGAGCAGCAGGTCACAGTCTCTGTGAGGCAGCTGTGGGGGTGGGAGGAGGAGGAAGATGGGAGGATAGGAGGAAGGAATTCTCCGGGGGAGGGAGAAAAGGGGGACATCACCATGCAAAGGAGGTGGGCGCACCCATGACCCCGCCCCTCACTGTCCCCTCCATTCCCCTTCCTCCGCTCTGCACCAACAATTCAATTGGTCACGAGACAGTGGCACGCCAATCATCTGGCCGGTAGGGAGAGCAGGGGACTGTGCCATGGCCCTTGAACTGCCCTGCTCGGCTGAGACAGTGGGCTGGCAAACCCAGAGCTTTGCTGGGGCAGTGGTGGTCCTTGGGGTGGGGGAAGTAGGGATGGAGAACGTATCCCCTCAAATTTTTTATTGATGGCTGGCGGGCTACTTTTGAACCCTTCACGGGCTACTGGTAGCCCCCGGTCTTCCTGTTGGGCAGGCCTGGGATATGTCATTGTAGCAGAGGCAAATGGCAAAAATTACATCTGTTCCACATTCAGAACTCATCTGGACTGGCAAGTGAAGTTGCTATAGGTTCAGTGATGCTGCAGTTCTGTAGTATCTTCCACTACATCTAAGGTTGGAAGGCCAGTTTAGAGACCAAAACTGACAGTACAGTTTTCATTTCCAAAAATCTTGTCCCCACAGCCACCAGGCTTAAAAAACAACAACAAATCCTGGTAACACCCCCTTTAGCGAGTTTTCCATGACCTACCAGAGAAGTACCGATTTTTTTGCTCCGATTAAAAATCCACATTTTTCTGGAGCCAGAAGTCATGGGAACGCACATATGATCCAGATTTCTGCTTTTAATTTTTTTCCTAGCGCTGACCAGCTTGTCCTGGGGTTGGTCGGTGCTTTTTAAAATTTTATTTTATTTTTATTCCCCCTCCCCAGTACTGACCACCTGGCCATTGGGCTGTCAGCACTTATTTTTTTTTCCTAGGGCTGACCAGCTTGTCCTGGGGCTGGTCAGCACTTTTTATATATATTTTTATCCCCCCTCCAGTGCTGACCAACCCCAGGACAAGCTGGTCAGCGCCTTTAATTTTTTTTAATTTTTTTCCTAGTGTTGACCAGCTGCGCCTGGGGCTGGTTGGTGCTTTTTAAAAAAAACCCTTGTATGTGGGAACGGAGATCCCACATCTTCAGTCACATGACAAAGGAAGAGGAAAAGCCTGACTTTCACAATATCCGGATCTTGCCCCAGGTGAGATAGCGGCCTTAAGGAGGACAAGTCGGAGGAGCGCTGATGCAGGCTCCCTATGTTTGTTGCCTGAGCCAATTGTCTAATGGTAGAGGAGGCCATGACTTTATTAAATCTCCTTCCACAACTTGTGAAGACCTGTTCTGGATGGGATTGTGGAAATGAAAAGATTCTGTGGCTGTGACTGATCAAGCAGCAACTGTGGATTTGCAGTTGTAGATCTTTTAAAGCAAATTCCTTGAGAAACTAAGGTGTTTTCAATGGTAGCGCCATCCCTCGTAATGGAATTGTTACTCTTTTCTTTACCTGTTCACGTTCTCTTTTAGCTTTAATGTTGCCTCTTATTGCTGTAAGATGCCCCTCAATTCCCTGTTCTCAAACTTGAATATGTCTTAAATGTACTGGACTGTGTAAGGTCCTTTTCCAAGGGGGAAGGTGGGATAAAAATATTAAAAAATAAATAAAGTAACATAAATATTTATTGCCATAAATAAAATGGCCTAAGTGTCCTCTCTGTCCTGCGGAGAACTATTCACATAACCTCTTACAGTCCTTCCAACTCCAGCTTGAAATCATAAATCTCAAAGGAAGAGCTGAGCAGGTCTATCAGTTTCATTTCCTCTCCTGCACAAATTCTGTGATTTTTGGGAAATTCTGATGAAAAGTTAAATTAATTAATTTTTTTAATTGTTCCCTATGATACAGTCAAAATCTGTCAGTTTCGCTTTCTCCCATATTCCAGTTTTGTGCATTTTCACACCTTCTGATGAAAAACAAACTGCAAAATAATAATAATCTCAGACCATTCCTAACTACTACCAAAGATTAAGTAGTGACAGATCATTATATGATTCTTGTCAGAGGAACAGAAAGAATCTTCTGGTTTGAGTGCATTTTAAACTGGTTTCTTTTCTCTCGTGTAATGTGAAGTGGGGGAAAATGATATGGCATCAAAGGGTATTTGTACACGACCCCTAAACTCCGCCGCAAATGGCTCCCAGCTCCGGAGCTTAAAATTCTTTCCCCACCAGCTCTGAAGTTTACAGATAATTAAGTGCGACCACGCCCACCTAAGCGCATCCCAGCACACTTTTCAGGTACCTGCTCTCAGAGGGTGAAAATTCCTGATGCGGATATAACGTAGTGACTGCCGGGCTCTCCTTGCTTCTGTTTGTTCTTTTTTTGCCCCCCGCCCCTTTAAGAGATCTGAATGCAGTGCCGGGATGGCAGAACGGAGGTGAGCGGCATTCTTTTCTTCCTTTTTTTCTCCCTCCCCTCATGCAGCCAGCAGCCAGAAGTGCGGAGGCGGTGAGAATGCAGGAACAGCGACAAACCCCTAAGATCTCTGGTCCAAATTTAAGTGGCCAGCGGATCTTAGGGGTTGTGTGAAAAGGCTCAATGTTGGGCTTCTGGATTTTCAGGGTCACATTGATTTTTATGATTGGGCTCAGTTCATTTTGCGACTCTCTGAAAGATAATCCTGTGAATTAGAGCCATGTGAGAACGTACCCTCTGTCAATGTGATTACATTTGGGCACATTCCTGTGACACATGGGAAGGCTTCCAGAAGTTCCTTCCAAAGGCAGGCTGTTCGCAACAATGAAATGCCAATTGGCAGGTCCTAAGATGATCTCATTCCTCTTCTGTGGTAACACTTCTGCAGGACACCGTCTCTTTTCTCAGGGACTGTTGTCATTTGCTGTAACTGGCCATTATTTTGTGAATCTCCCAGACTGCACTTGTAAATAGTTTGCATAATATTCCAAGAGCTTGTCCTCCCCCCACCACACCTCATGCTAGGGCTGGCCCAACACATTCTAAAAAAGGATATTGGCAATTTTGAATCTGCCTAGGACAGTGGTGGGGAACCTTCGGCACGTCAGATGTTTTGGACCACAACCCTTTGTCATTTATTTATTTACAGTCATACCTCGTATAATGGAGGGCTTGTATAATGGGAAATCCGTACAACGAAAAAAATTCCGGAGGTCACGTGACCCCCCCTCCTGCAGGAGGGAGGCAAGGAGGGAAAGCGGGCGCAAGCGAGCAAGAGGCGGGATGGCGGTGCGTGTTCCGCTCCCTCCTCCTCCTCCTCCTCCTCCACCCCAACCCGCCCCCCCGCCGCTTCTCCGCTGGCCCGCCGCTCCCCATCGTTGACTCGGGGGGCCGCCGCCGTCGTTCTGTTCTGCAGCCGTGCCGCCGCTGCTGCCGCCTCTCCGCCGGCCTGCCGCTCTCCACCGTTGCGGCAGGCCTGTCCTGGAGGCCGCCGCCGTAGTTGCTCCTCGGCAGCCCGCTGTTCGGGCTTCCCGTGGTGGGTCTGCCGAGGGGGCAGTGGCAGTCATTTGCGGCGGGCCGCAAGACACAGCAGTGATGGCGGCAGGCTCCCGAGCCAACGGTGGAGAGAGGCGAGCTGGCGGAGAAGCAGCAGCGGCACGGGCGGTGGGCCGCAGACCTGAATAGCGGCGGCGGCGGTCCTTCAAACCAGTCCGCGGCGACGACAGGGGCCGGCTAACCGCGGACAAGCGGCAGCGGCAGCGGCGGGCCCCCCAAAGCAAGCCTGCCGACGGGCCGCAGGAAGGTGGACAGTAGCCTGAATAGGCTTGTCAGGTGGACAATGACTGGGGTTGCATAAAAGTCGCATCTATGCAACCCTTCCCAACACCTATTAAGTATGGGTGTTAGCTGTGGCCTTGCTGGTCGAGGTGTGAAGGACTTCTGATTTGTCTGGGGATTGATGAAAGCGTAGCATGATAGGTGGCAGACAGATTGTGCCTGAGCCCCCCACCTCTGTTGAGAGAGGGGTTTTCAATACACACATGAATGGCTTCCCTGACCCCTCTCCAACCTGCTATCAGTTTCTCATGTTTTATGAGCAGGTTATTTTACACCTAATGAATTAGAATCTGTTTCATTAATAAATAGGGCCAAACCTGCCACATCTCAAATTCAGCTGAGAATCACCATGATCTCATGGTCCTTCTTAAGTACATAATTAGAAATAACAGCTTTTCCAGTAAACTAACTCTTTGTGGATATATGTGTGTGTTTGGGGCTGGGGGTTAACTTGAGGGAGATACTTATAACAGTGCCAGGGTTTTTCAGTTGACATGGCTGTAGAATGGAAACTCCCCCTCCTCCAAATTTGGTAGGTCATGCAGTGCTTAATTGCTGCAACAGAAGACTTTCTGTTCTGTTGGAAAATGACATTCTCTGAGCTGGGAGACCCTTTCTCTAAACCCTTGGCTTGTGGAGATTCTCCAGAACTGCCTAGTGGAGAGGAAAATACATTCTGTACCAGACTAGGAGTACTTTCTTTCTTCTTCTTCTTTTTGTGACATACATTCAGGGTACTGAGCTTAGATACAATGCTCAACACTGATAAGTTGTACACGTGAATGAGAAAGAAACAGAGGAAGATACTGAGAAAGGAGAACAAAACAGAATCCAGAACACAAAAAAGCCGGACTAGATGGGCCTTTGGTCTGATCCAGAATGGCTCTTCTTATGTTCTTATGTAGGGACACAGATCTTTGTCTTATATCTCTGTGATACAGATAGTGGAGAAGCTGGAAGGGAGTGTATACGGTACACAGTATATGACATAGTGACCTCTGTTGGAGGCCTTCCAAGTGCCTAAAACATACAGGGAAATATTTAGACTTCATTTGTCATTTGCCCCTCCTTTGATGCCAGCACAACTGTTCCTGAAACTAAAAATATTATTGCTGTTTTCACACGTCTGTGAAGATTCTCAGTCATCCAGGTGCGTTTATCTGGGAGTTGAGTCATGGCTACTGGACTTCTTTTTTGAGAGATAGAAACGTTTCGCTGTTCATCCAAACAGCTTCATCGGTCTGAGTATAGCTAGTGCAAGAGATCCTTCTTATAGTCAGCTTGACCTCTTGTCCCCTGGTCTGATTGGCTCATAAGATGAACAAAGCCTTAATGGGCTCGTTAGGGAGACATTAGTGTCCATGTCCTTAAGGTAAACAATGGCCTAAGGTGCTGAAACCCATCAAGAATGGATCGTTAGCTGTGACCTGGTGGTGAAGGCTCCTTGATTTGCCTGGGTACTGTGGAAAGTACAGCCTGATAAGTGGCAGACAGACTATGCCGGAGCCCCCCACCTCTGTTGAGGGAGGGGTTTTCAATGCTAACATGAATGGCTTCCCTTACTCCTCTCTCAAACCACCTCTCTTCTTTGTCTAGTATGTGTACATCCTCATCTTTGAAAGAGTGGCCTTTTTCCTTCAAATGGAGGTGTACTGCTGATTCTGGTCCTGAGCTGTTACCTCTCCTATGTTGGGCCATTCTTCTGTTTAATGGCTGTTTGGATGAACAGCGAAACGTTTCTATCTCTCAAAAAAGAAGTCCAGTAGCCATGACTCAACTCCCAGATAAACGCACCTGGATGACTGAGAATCTTCACAGACGTATTCCACCCACCTCCATTTAATCTAAGTGATTTAGTGCATCAGCAATGGCCAGCACAGAGGCAATATTAATAATTTCACTTCCCCTGCCCCTCTGCAGAGAAAGTGAAAGGAATTGACTGTGGAAGGAACCAGAGAGTTGTGTGAGGCAGAAATGCCATCTGGATGTGATGACTGTGCCAAATGGCATATGGCCCCTCCCCCGACCTTAAGCAGCCCTATTTAGAATGCACCAGCCCACACCAAAAGGGACAGTATAGACATGTCCTAACTTCAACAGTAGAAAGTGCTACTCTTTACCCCTCCACACATATAGTAGTCCCTCTTCAATTACTTATGAAATGTAACTTTATTTGTCCTTCATTAGTAATGTTTGCACATCTCCCATTGACATCTAGTATTTTCAGTGTTGTTTTGCAGAAGAAAAGTTTGCAGATTACAGATATTCATCCAGTGAGGACCACTGAGTACACAGCAATCTTGACTTTGTTTAGAAAAGCTTTACATTTCCTTTTTATTCAACAGATTTATTATGTAGTCGCTCGTGTTTTATTTTCGAGGGCTTGGCATGCATTGTCTGCCTGGGTGGTCCATCTTTTCTCTTGATTACATTTCCAGACCAGGAGCCCTCCCCATCATGCCTCTTTGGACAACCTCTGTGAAGTTGTCATCCATTCAACCTCTAAATAATACTATTACTAAATACTGGAGAGTGATGATACTAAAACTGGAGTCTAACTAATCCTTTATAAGCCTGCCAGATATTATAACGAGGCAAGTAGTATCCCATACCCTGAGATTTCAGAGGCAAAATCTGAGACAAGTGGCACCCTGTGATGTTTCAGATGCAGGAAACGTAAGGAACCATTTCCAAGGCTTGTGCAGAAGAAGACTTTTAAATCATGATATGGGTCTGTGAAGATTCTCAGTCATCCAGGTGCGTTTAACTGGGAGTTGAGTCATGGCTACTGGACTTCTTTTTGAGAGATAGAAACGTTTCGCTGTTCACCCAATGATATGGGTGTATCACTCCCCAATTTGCTTCAAATGGCACAATTTGGTCCCGGCTCTTTTTAGTGCAGATGGTCTGAAAACACAATATAAATAAATTCAAGCACTTTCATACTTGACTCTTGGTACCAGTTGGTGACTAGTAGCAATGGACGCCCAGGTTTTAAAGCCACTTCACAAGCAAACAAGCCAAACCTTCTTTCCCTCTGCCGCCACTCACCCTGAGATTTGATTCTCCAACTCAAGTGCTCTGAGACGTGGCACCACTTGGATGGGAATAATTAGTATCATAGAATCACAGAATAGTGAAGTTGGTCTATAAGGCCATCAAGTATGACCCTCTGCTCCATGCAGGAGTACAGATCAAAGGATATCTGTCAGGTGGCTGGCCAAATTTCTCTTGAGTGTCTCCAGTGTTGGAGTACTCACCACCTCTTGAGGTAATTGGTTTCATTGCCATACTGCTCTAAAATTTAGGAAGTTTATTCCTGGTAACAGTTAGGAGACTTTTCTGATAGATAAGAGATCTTCAGGCTGGGCAAGGGAAGAATCTATCATGGGAAGTGATAGTACCACTCTATTCTGCTGTGGTCAGACCCCTCCTGGAGTACTGTGTTCAATTCTGTGCATCTCAATTTAAAAAGGATGTTGACAACCTTGAGCGGGTACAGAGGAGGGCGACCACGATGGTTGAAGGTCTGGAAGAAATGTCTTATGAGGAACGGCTTAGGGAACTGGGAATGTTTAGCCTTTCAAAAAGAAGTCTGAAGGGGGATATGATAGCTATGTTTAAATGTTTGAAAGGATGTCATATTGAAGAGGAAATAGGTTTGTTTTCCATAGCTTCAGAGACTAGGGCTCAGGGCAATGGTTTCAAACTATAGGAAAAGAGATTCCATTTGAACATTAGGAAGAACTTCGTGATGGTTAGAGCTGTTCAGCAGTAGAATATGCTGCCATGGAGGGGAGGGTGGAGTCTCCTTCTTTGGAGGTTTTTAAGCAGAGGCTGGATGGCCATCTGTTGGGAGTCCTGTGACGGGGGTTCCTGCATGGCAGGGGGTTCGACTGGATGGCCCTCAAGGTCTCTTCCAACTCTATGATTCTATGATCGCAGCAGAGCTTCTGCCAGTCCAAGTTGACAACACCGGTCTAGATGGACTTTTTGTCTAACTCAGTATAACAGAGCTTCTTACATTCCTGTAGAGATGAGGAGCTATATGAAGGAAAGGGGAAGCAAGATCAATCTGAGAGCATGTCTGAATGCTTATTATGATTATAAGGAAGAAATCCAAGTGATATGGGGAGTGAGTTCTTTGCTGTTCTCAAGAGTTTCAGAGAGTCAGACTGTAAAACGGGAATTAGGCTTAACTGGCTCCCTCAGCTTGGGATAATGGATCTTTGCACAACACACAATGATTTTCATAAAGCTATTAAGAGTACAAGCTGTAATTAATTTAAGGACTAAAGTGAATCAACAGCAACTTGAAAATCAGCTAATCAGCTAAAGCTACTGTTATTTTGCTGTGTCCAGCGAATATTTAAATTGGTGGTAGCAAATTTTAATCAGCAGGAGGTCAGATTAAAGATTTTCTATTAGGTATTTTTAAAGAAAAGTAATTTATTTATTTATTTATTTCATCTCTACACTGTCCAGCAGCAAAGCCGCTCATTTTCTTTTACTTTTGGATGATGTTTCATGCTTGTACAAGAAGCTTCCAAGATTATGGTCACTTTAATAGGGTTTTCAATGTATGCGAGATGTTCCAAGAATGGTTTACAACTGCCACCATCCAGTGAGTTTCGCCACTTTTTTTCGGTTTCCCCCTGTTTCTGCCATTTCCCTGTTGTAGTTTAAAGTGGTTCAGCCAAGTGAGAACGGGGAAGCTGATTGCTAAGCAACCACTGAAATGCGGACTGCCGAACTGCTATAGCGATCACGTAACTGTGGGAGGAGATAAGGCAATGCAAAATAAAAAGTGGCTGCTCAAGGAAGTGCAGTAGTGGCCTTAGAATGAATGGCAGCTTTTATTTATTAAATGTTAAGTTGTCATCACATTTCCTTAGTTTTCTAATATGCAGAGTTCTTAGAAAGAAGTGCATATGTTATGGTAGCAATTTTTCTGAGTGAAAATAATCCTAGCTCCCATTTCAGGTAGAAATGCTGAAGCCAGAAACAGAACTGCCAGATAAACTGGTGTTGAAATGAGATAATTCAGTAAATGCCTAAAGATTGGGGGCATGTGTGTGTGTGTGTGTGTGTGTGTGTGTGTGAATGCAAGTTAACTGTGCCCTTGACAAATGCTCAGATCACTCAAACCCTCCAAATGATTCTAGAAATATTCATAAATTGCTAGCTGAATCTGAAGTAGAAACGTCTTGGAGAGAGACCTACTGTTGGGGATCATTGTTGGATCGGTTGTTGCAGATGATTTTTAGTTGCTTTAATGAGAGACACCTCTTGTGTTACTATATGAAAACATCTATTTATTTAACTAGAAGGGAAGGGTACACAGGAGGTTTCCTAACTATAACTATTCTAACAGCCATATTGCTAAGCCAAGAACATGCTTCTCTTCTAAGAATACAAGGCACACACACTCTAACTAGACTTCTACCAGAACATTCCAGGTGGCATGATCTCAACAACCAATCAGCTTCGCTCTTCTCATTAAATCCAGCCCATAATACTCTACATTCACATTAACCCTGTAATGGCTGAATGTAAATCTTCCTAAGTATTCCAACACCTACCCACTAAATGGATCTGATTCCTTCTGCTCCTCATGATTACACGGTTACCCAAAGTTAAACTGTTTTCCTGTGTTTAATACATGAAAGCCTCCACCCAGAGGAAGCCACACACTCCTATGCTTCCCCCCCATTTTCTACTACCTGAATCATGGTGTTGGAGGGGGCTTATAAGGCCATCAAGTCCACCCCCACTCAATAGTCCTTAACCCCTTCCCCACACCAGACATTCAGTCCAGAAACCCAGAACACCTTAAGTTATTTAAATCAAAACGAGGCACACTCAGTAGAATAGAGAAGTCACATTCTGTGCATTAAGGACATGCATATTTGCAGATGCATTTTTCATGACTTTTAATAGATACCTAAGTTCTCACACACTGGTTTGTCTGGAAGGCGTAGAACCGATAAATTTGCATCAGAATTCAAAAGGCAGAAATCCTCCAGAATCCCTAGTGGGCTGGAAGAGAGGAAGGAAATGACATTTTAAGACTCGTTTTGCGGGACTTCACAGGTTTATCCTGGAGTCGAGGGGCTGTAAGTAGAAGGAGAATGATGGCACTGTGCATGTTTTTCTAATCAAAATGACAAATGGATAAAAGTCTGTTCATCTCTGTAGGGACAGAACATCACTGTGTTACAAAGAACAGGGTGGGGATAAGACACACGAGGGGACGCCTTTAAATAATTGATCTGTGCTGCTTTCATCTAAAGGTAGATATGAGGGAACATCTATGTATTTACTGCTAATGGATAGCACAAGGATGTCAAAATATATACTTTAGAAGGGAAGGAAAACAAAACCAAACCCTCCTTCTTTCCAAAGAGGCTGCTATTTGCGATTTCATGTTAAAAACACACACCCAACCCCCCAACCCTCACCCACAACAATGTCAGACTCACAGATATTGTGAGAAGAGAACAGTATGGATTGCTTATGGGTCAGTGGGTGGGGCTTGTAGTGGGGTGGCAGGGTCGGGGAGCAACCGGCCCCTGACATATTCTCAGCCACCAAATCTGGCCCTCCTTAGTAAAAGTTTGGGCACCCCTGCTGTAGGCCCTCCTGATGTCCCAGGGTTGGGCCTTTGTTTAAGAATTGCATACAGTGTGTTTCTGTGCACATGACAGCTGCAGACAGATTGTGTGGATTTCTGGCACTACTTCCTATTACGTGAGGAACATGTATCCATTTTCAAACAGAGTCCAAGTACTGGAACCTGCTGGGAGGATACGGACATGGAGGCATTCAAGACACCGCCTACAACAAAACAAAGCTTGCTCCATATCTCTAGCATTGAAAACTGTCTCCTATCCTGGAATTCTCCCAAGTCAGTGCCCTGAAACTGTGTTCAGTGGCGTGGACTGAACTGGTGGATCGTGAGCTTTCTAGTGTGGACATTCTCTTTTCTTTCTTTTATTCTCTCTTCCTTTCCGGCCAGGTGAATTTGCTCCTAAGAAGAATATGTTACAGAGGTTTGAGTTTCTGGTTAAATCCCTTTAGTGCAGGCATGCCCAAATTCGGCCCTGCAGATGTTTTGGACCACAACTCCCACAGTCCTTTCCCATTGGGAATAAAGGCTTGGAATTCTGGGAGTTGTGGTCCAAAACATCTGCAGGGCCAAAGTTTGGGTATGCCTGCTTTAGTGGCACAGCAGAAATGCAGGAGTTCATAGAGCAGAATAGCTTCAGATTACCCAGAGTTCTGTACCCCTTTGCTCTTTAAATGGTACTTACAATTTCAACTCACTTGGAGGCATTTATAGGAGAAAAGTACAAAAAAAATTCTTTGCTTACAATTGTGAAAAGATAAAACAGCAAACTGACAAACATGACTGCTTTCAACAACAAAAGAGGGAAAGAAACTCTCAGCAGAAAGGTGGGGCAGAAGGGAACAATTGGTTAGTGCTGGATAGTCACCCCAGCCCAGAAATGTCCTTTCCAGCCACATGTTCTCCAAGCAGCATGCAAGGCTGTAAAAAAAAAAAACTTCTACAGAACATGCTTCCAGTGTTTTGAACTTTTTCCTCTAATTAATTGGTCAGTTTCTACTTGGTCTACTTTCTTGTTAAGTCAAAGCACCCCTGCATGTTTGGAGGATCTGCAAGGGAAATCTTCAACCTTCCCCTCATCAAAAAAGACAGGCTCAGGTACTCACACACCTTTGCTATCTGAATTTGCCACCACCCAAAAAACAAGCAATTCCTCTGCCATAAGGCTGGGCTTGCCTTTTAAACCTGTGAACAGAGGCTACTTCTCTTGGATTACCCGTGTTCACCACCTGGGCAAACAGCCAATGTTCTCTGTTACATTCTGCTATAATAACTTTGTCTCAGCAAGAGCTGGCTTTACATTACCCTTTTAAAATAAATACATTTAAGATGAAACACAGCTTATTTTACTTTAGTGACACTAGATAAACCACAGTATTGAGAGTGGGTTTACTTAGCAGTACTGTATCTCAAGACTGCTATCTATAAAATAATTTGCAGGGGTTTATAATCTAAATATACTGTATACTTATTTTAACACACAAAGGAACAAAGAAAAAAGTTCTGTCAGCAGATGAAAAAGAACATAAAGACAACGTTTCCGTTTCCTCAGTGTATAAACATAATGCTTTACCTTTCTTCTTTATTATATTTTTTCAGTTTGAGTTTCAGATAGATAGATAGATAGATAGATAGATAGATAGATAGATAGATAGATAGATAGATAGATAGATAGATAGATAGATAGATAGATAGATGCAAACCTGACCACTCTTTTCTTCACAGGTGTTTCTCAGAAAAAGAGCACACTCATTCTTATTGCTTTAAAGTTTATTCCATTCTGACTTTCAAACTTTCTAACTCCCTTACTCTAAATATCGAACTTTCTCACACAAATAAACATGAAAATGTTCAAAACAAAATCTCTCCAGATAGGAAAGATCAACCAGTTTGCTATTTCATTCATATACATTATTTTATATTTCTTAACTGCCATAACTGTCACTCCTAGTACACACACACCCTACATCAAACAACCATAGTCGGTTACTATGCGAGCAAATACAAATCTCTATACACAATGACCACTACTTAGTTCTGTTTTTCTGACAGAAAACATTCAAATGTTAGGAAATGTGTGAGGAGAACTCAGGGGAGCAATGGACAAGCCGGTTTATAGTTCAGAAAGTGAGTTATCCATTTGAATAAAATACATATTTTTCATGAAATATTGATCATTTGCAGAGTCTATTTTTATATAACAAACGAGAGATATCTGATTATTCTTTGGAGAAGATTCTCGTTCATACAATTCCTTCTACATTTATTTATTTTTTAAACTCAGGTTTTTCATCCAAGTCCCACTGCCACCACTTCCAATTGCTTTGATTATCACCTCACCTCCACATTGTACACTCACTTCCAAAAAACCTTGGCCTACCTTCTGATTAATTTCGGGGTTTGTTCTATCATTAGACAAAGTGCCAGGATAACTTTAGGCAACAGATGGTTAGAAATAAAAGCCTCTTTCCAGGAAGTAGAAAGAGATGTCCAGAATCCTGTTGAATGTTTATGCCCACTGCCGAAGTCACAATACCAAATACGGTGGACACTCGTATAACAAATGGTTTGTATGACATAAAATCTGTACAACATAGAAAATTCCGGAGATAGGGGAAATTTCCTTACAGAATTGCCTCTGTTTTCAGTGCATTCGTATGGGAAATTTGTATAAAGGAAAATTAAATTTCATATGGAACAAATTAATTCCTTTATACAAGGTACTACTGTAATTGCTCAATTACACAGTGCAAGAAGGAAAAGAATGGGACAGTTAGATAGGCTGCCCAAAATGATGCATGGCCTATTACTAAATGATCTCCAGTCTATTGGACGCTGAGTCATGGCAACTGGACTTCTTTTCTTGTTAGATCAAAACATTTCAATACTAATCCAATGAGTTTCTTCAGTCTGAGGAAGGTTGGTAGGAGATCCTCAAATTATCCTCCATGTTGATTTCTCTTCATCTTGGCTTGAATAGGCTTGTTAGATGGACAATGGCCACTATACCTTGGTCTGAGTAGGTGCCTTAAATGGACAATGGCCAGGGATATGTGAAAATTGCCCCTCCACAGCCTTTCCCACATCCATTAAACATAGGTCATTAGCAGTGGCCTTCCTGGTGGAGGTGGGAAGATAAAAGGGCAGCATGATCAACAGGAAACTAATTTCAGGCACTTTTCACACACTCCTGGTGGTTGTCTAACAAGTGTGGGTGAAGTGAAACCAAACATAAGAGTATCAATGGGAGATCTCCTACCAGCCTTCCTCAGACTGAAGAAGCTACTTGGATAAGTAAGTGAAACATGTTGATCTAACGAAAAAAAGTCTAGTTGCCATGACTCAACTTCCAGATTACTTCACCTGGATGACTGAGAATCTTCACAGACAGATTTATTTATTTATTATTTTATTTATTTTTATACCACCCATCTTCCCAGGAACTCCGGGCAGTTAACAATATGGGTTAGATCTCCACTCTATTTTTAAATTTTAAGAAAAGGAAAAAAAGTGACATTTCTCTTGGATGACCTTGTCACAGAGCCACAGTCCCCTGATAAAGGGAGTATTGAATTTTGCCTAGTAGTACAGCATTTTCCTATCGCTTGCAGTTTTATTCAGAACACTGCATACTTGCATCTGGTTGCTTTATGCGACTAGGATCATATTATGCTTGCACAAATTTCTTTGCATTGGCTGCCCCACTATGCAATGCATGCCATTTTCAAAAGTCTGTAATATAACAGATGCTAAAAATGGTTGCAGCCTTTTCTTATATTCAAAGCTTGGCTGAAATGGGCTACGGCTGCAATTTATTATTTCTGCAGATAAGGTTGGAGCCAGTCCATTGGTTTTATTTATTTTTTAAATGCAATGAGATTGCAGGGGGAGGTTCCTCATTTAGTAATATTTTTATATTTTCATTCCCGGTGCTGGAGTTGTAGAAATATCATTTCTCTCCTTATATACAAAGTGGTCGCAAGACAGTTCTTCCTTTAGTTGATTCTCAAGAAGAGTCAAAAACCACCGAGCAAGGCAGGACCCCGCTAAATTCTTTCACCTCCTAACTATTCTTGGATTCATTCAAGCTGATTTAATAGAATCCTAGAATAGCTGAGTCAGCAGAGGCTACAAGGCCATCAAGCCCATCCTCCTGCATAATGCAGAAATCCAAATCAAAGCAGATCAGGTAGGCTGTTGCCTGAGTTTCTCTTGAATGCCTCCAGTGTTGGAGCATTCACCACCTCCCTAGGTAACTGGATTCCATTGTCATACCACTCTAACAGTTAAGACATTTTCCTGATATTTATTTATTTATTTATTTATTTATTTATTTATTTATACAACTTATATGCCGCCCAGGTCTCTGGGCAGCTTACAATCAAAGAATTAAAACAATTAAAACATCAAATATCAATAAATAATTAAAACAATAATAAAAACCTTACACTAAAATCATTACACTAAAATTGCCATCAGAGGACCCACAGTCTATATTGTATCAATTAAAAAACTTCTGGAACAGGGAAGGTTTTTACCTGGCGCCGAAATGTCATCAATGTAGGCACCAGGCGGACCTCACTTGGGAGGGCATTCCACAATCTGATATGCAGCCTAAATTTGGCTTGAGCTTATTATTACATCCCTGCACTCTGGGATGATCAAAAACAGCTCTTGCCTGTCCTCTGTACAACTATATTTCAACTTATTTGAAAAATGCTAATAGATCTCCTGTTTTCTTTTCGCAAGGCTAAATATGCCCAGTTGTTTCAATCTTTCCTCACAGAGCTTTGTTTACAGTCCTCTGATCATCCATGTTGCTCTCCTCTGGACTTGTTCCAGTTTGTTGGCATCCTTAAAATGTGTTGTCCAGAACTGGACACAGTGGTCTAGAAGAGGCCTAACCGGCCAGTGCTGAATAGAGAGACACAAGTAGTATTTTAAGGGATTTGGAAACTCTAGTTCTGTGTTAATCCATTACATCCATGAGATCAGAATGTTACATCTTAAAGGTAACTTTTAGCCACATAAAAAGGTTAGGTTTCAGAAGAAAAGGCTGAATGACATCTTGTTTCTTGTATAGAAGGAGCCAGGGTTTCCTCCTCCAGCACTTTCCTCAGTGTGGCCCAGAATTCCTTGAAGAAGCTAAGCCTACAGTGGAAATTAGTGGAAACAAAAAAAAAATACTCCATATTATGTATTCTTATTTATCTGTTTTTTCCCCCAAATAACACTAAGGTATTTTGCTGGTCATTTTTGATTCTAGTGCATTAGGCTTAATGGTATATACTGTAGTTCATTTTGTGTTAATGTATTCATATTTATTTAATGTTTACATAATGCATTTTTAAAATTCACAATCATCTTATGATCACTTGTTCATGATTTTTATTTAGGTAATATATTGTGTTTAATGGCTGCTATATGAGGTACCCACCCACCCAGTGGCTCTCCGTTTGGCTGTACCACTTTAATATCCAAGACTTGCTTGCCCCTATCTTTCATGTTCTTGCCTACTCATCTCCTACACATTTCATTTTCCACTGAATAAAGGATGATGTTAGTGTTTTCCACTGGAGACATTGCCTGCTAAGATCTCAAGAATGGTATATAATTAAGGCTCCTTACTGACCAATTTCTGTCCAGTTACTGTAACTCAAGAGGAGATCACAAGCAGTGGTAGTGTTCATTTTTCCATGTCTTCATTCTCTCCTTACCCCATCCAGCATGCTTAATTATGCAGCTGTTGAAGCTGCATTTTTGTGGGAGCTATACACAGGATAGAAATGCCATTGTTGGCTTATTCCAATTATGAACTTCCTTTCCATTCATTTATTGTCATACACAGTGCAAAATGTGCCCTTAAGATTTTAGTATGTATTTTAATTTGCAGAAATTTCTCTTATGGAGCTTTCACCCAAGATACCCACACCTACAGATACCTAAATGAGTTTCACCTGGAGTCTTTGCATACAGGTGTGCCATTTGGATATTTAGGACTACTTCTCCCAGAATTCTCCATATAGAAAGTTTCATGTGGAATACCTGAGGAGACATCAGGGCAGCTGTCTTTCTGAACAAGAGTGTAGGCCATGATATTTTGCTGCCAGGTCTTTCTTCATGTGAGCCACAGTGAGATTTCTGTCAATGTGGATGTGTCAGAATTCTGAGACGTGACAGAAGAAGAAGAAGAAGAAGAAGAAGAAGAAGAAGAAGAAGAAGAAAGAGCCAAATAACACATTCCTTGCAAATGAGTTTGTTCCTTCCAATCTTTCATGGTGGAGACAATATAAAGCTTGTAATAGAAGTGATTATTGAGGTATTCAGGTCTATCAAAACATGTGCAAACTATTCAACACACAAATAGGGCTCCAAAAACCGGATGTCAACATTCTATAAGAAGATTACTTGACATCTCTCAAAGTTAAGACAGGGCTCTGGGTTACTGAAAACACTTTGTCACACATGTAGTATTACAAATATAGTACTTGTTATACCATAAGTATGATAAAAACCAATAGGAAAAAGCTGCCAAAGCAAACTCTCCTATTTTATGAAATTAGACTAGAATAGGTGCATTGAATTAATAGGGATTCAGTGAATCAACTTAACTGAGCCTTCTGGTGCAGTGGATAAACTGCCCTACTGCAGCTAAAACTCAGCTCACGAACTGGGTTCAGTTCCAGATAAGTGGCTTGCGGTTGACTTAGCCTTCCATCCTTCTAAAGTCAATTACCTGAGTTCCCAGTTGCTGGGAGGTGGTGTGATAAAAAGGGGAGAGATTGACAGGGAAGGGAGCGAATGAGAAAAGGAGAAAAGGAGATTGACAGGGTATAAAAGGGAGTTCCGGAGACAAAGGACGAGGGGGTGCAGACCACAGGGTCAGGACCTAGGAAAGCAATAAGGGTCACTGATAGGGAAATATAAACAGAAGAAATAAAATCCTTTAAAGTGGATACGGGACTGCATCTACCAAATCCTCCTATGATAGGGTTGGCGAACCTATGGCACGGGTGCCAAAGGTAGCATTTGGAGCCCTTTCTGTGGGCACCCGACATCACCCCTTCACAGCCACCTGTATTCAGGTTAAACTGCTGTATTGGCACTTTGTGAAAAATTAGTGGGTTTTGAATCACAGTTTGGGCACTCGATCTCTATGGGCCTTTTCACACGACCCCTAAGATCCGCTGGCCACTTAAATTTGGACCAGAGATCTTGGGGGTTCGTTGCTCTTCCTGCGTCCCCACCCCTCCGCACTTCCTTGATCCTGTCTGCGTGAGGGGAGGGAGAAAAAAGGGGACAAAAGAATGCAGGCTCACCTCCGTTTGCCGGTCCAAGCCTCCCCAAGCCCCGTCGTCGTCCTGATTCCTTCTCTTAAAGGCGGGGGAGGCAAAAAAAACAACAACAAACAGAAAAAACAACAACAGAAGCGAGGAGAGCCGGGCACTCACTCCTTTACATCCGGATCTGGGATTTTTCACCCTCCAAGAGAAGGTACCTGAAAAGTGCGCGGGGACCCGCTTAGGTGGACGTGGCCACATTAATTTTCTGTAAACTCCGGAGCTGGTGGGGAAACAATTTTAAGCTCCGGAGCTGGGAGCCATTTGCGGCGGAGTTTAGGGGTCATGTACAAATACTCTATAAGGTTCGCCGTCACTGTTCTATGACAGTTCCTGTGGGGCAGGCAGGAAAATATAAATATGCCCCAACTATCACATACATCAATAACCCACAAGGAGGCATAAGAGGATGGATGGAGCTGGGAGAATCCACATGAAATTGTCAGACGCTCATGTTGCGGGACACAATGTGTCGGGTCGCTTGAGGCTCATTTGGCACAGACAAGCAAATAGGGAGTAAAAATCCTTTCTTGAATGAAGAATTGTTGGAAAGTGAATTGTTAAATGTTAGTTCAGATCGTTCACTATTATCTACTGCTAGTCCTGTAACTGAAGAAAGAAAGGAAGCTACCTTGAAAGAGACTTTAAATAAAAGTTTATTGGTCTTTGAGAAACCATTGGAGTCTTCGAGTGTTTCCGCCATGGAACCGTTGATGCTGTTCAACGAACCACTACAGGTGGGGACAATACGTAGTTTGTAGATTTAGAATTAAATTCTAAACCACCCCAAGAGTAATCTAAGTGCTAGTATGCTTTTTGAAATTTCCACTGATTCAAATGGACCTACTTACTTTAGTACAGTAAGTTACAATTAGAGTAAGACTGCAGTATTTTAATTAGAGAGGAAATTAGTCACTCAATGCTTATGATTCAATGGACCTACTCAAGTCAAATTTGCAAGCTAAAAAACAAGATTTAGGCCATTGCGTGGCTCATAGATCTAGCAATGTGTTTGGAAACGGACAGAATCATCTACATGCAAAAAGCTAACTTTTGAACAGACTACTATTTATACCATAAGACATATAAATTCAGGCATCACAAAACTAACTTGATCACGCATGAATTTTGAAAGGTATGGTAGTAAAGGTCAACCTACATCTAGTAATTTGAGTGAACCTTTATAATGTGTGTGTTCTTCTAAATGTTTACCCAGTTATTGGAAGGAGGTAGAGAATGCACTGGAAGAGAGGTTTGCTCTCCTCTATTCCCATGGTTGTGTCAAACAATATTTTCAGCCAAAACTACTATTTCATCCAGTGACACAAGTTTCCACTGACACCAGGGTCAGTGGGTGAGATAGCAAGAGGCAGATAAATATGCACACCAACAACTCTCAGTAAGAAATCATATCCTAGGCATCTTTGTTTTACAACAGGAAATGGTGCATATAAGCCACCATCACAAAGATTTCACTCCTGTTGGGTGTACAACTAGATCTTACATTGCAATCCCACCTTCCTCCCACCCCCCATTTCCCTGATATGACTCACGACTGTGCTTGCAAACAAAATTGTTCCAGCTTCTCAACTGAAGCTACTTCTGCTGGCAGAGCACCCTACTCTGGTTACTAGCTGAGCTGCATACCATAAATTTCAATAAGGCCAACAAAAATATCCCCATCAACACAGAGGCACTGCTCTTCCTTCCTAATGGTTGCTGCTGACATTTAATTTAGATCAGATAGAAGTATGTGAACTGTGAACCAGAGAAAGGCTAATGCCAAGCTCAAACCAAACTGCTTAGGTTTAATCCCTCTCTGTTTAGATATGTTTGCAAATATGGTCAGTGCGTCAGAACCTCTCAGAGCACTTACAGAGAGACAAATGAATAAGGCACTGCAATAAAACGCAGAGCACATTAGTTCGACATCCATTGTGTCAATTTAACACTACCATCCCCCAAAAGAGGAAAATATTGCAGTGGGCTGGTGAAAACCACTTCACATATGCACATCAAGGTGCAGCTTATTCTTGTAGTTCTTGGTTATAAGACTATGGTGGCTTCAAATGCATCTTGAGATGTTTACCGCATCATTGATTGTTTGGAAAGCGAAAGAACAAAGTGATATACATACATATTTATGAATAGGTGTCACCCGTTGCTTTTGCTAAATACTTTGCATTCTTTGTTGTACTCCCTGCCTTCAGCTTTCCAGAGAATCTGGAGATTTATTTTAGCCAAGACATAAGAGATAACAGAACTGAAATGAAGCCATACTATCATGGATACAGAGTTTTGACAGATTTAAATATCTGCTATGCTAATGGAATGTACTAGGATAGCTCCCCAGCACTGTAGTAAAAAACAAACAAACCAGACTGGGCTACATCTTCTACCACCTGTGGGCTGTATGAATCATGGGCTACCAAGAGGCCACGGTGTTGAGAAAGGCTAGGTTTGGGTTCTTGATTTGTATTCCAAAACAAGATGGTGTACGTTGCATGAGAACGCATGGGTCAGATTTTGGACAAATGGGGCGGGGGGGAGTCACCTCACCTCACCATAACCTCTGTGGAGGTGTGGGAATGCTTTTATCTATGAGACAGGATAACAACTTTCCTTGGCAGGGTCGGCCCTGGTTAGTACTTGGATGGGAGATCACCAAGGAATACCAGGTGATGTAGGTACCTGGAGTAGGAAATGGCAAACCACTCTAGTATTCCTGCCAAGAAGCCTACATGGACATGGGGTCACGAAGAGTTGGTCACGACTGTAATGATACAACACACACACACATATATGGACCTATTCATCCAAAATACACATCGCAGTCCATCATTCAGGGAAAGTTTGCTTGAAGAGAAAGGTCTTTGCCTGTTTCCGGAAGGTCAACAGAGATGACGTAGTCCTGGCCTCTAGTGGGAGGGAGTTCCAGAGTCTGGGTGCAGCAGCCAAGAAGGCCCTTTCATGGGTTCCCAGAAGACGTACATGTGAGGGTGGAATGACTTTGCATACAATGGACTAGAATGTTTTTAAAGCCATTCCCTTTGTAAAGCAGATCCAACTCATTGTTGCCTTCAAGAAAATGCATATTTTTGTATGGAGATTTTATTTTCCAAATTAAAGTATATTTATGTTTTTCTCATAAAATTGATGTGTGGTGGTGGGGTTTTCCTGCCTCCTCCTAGAGTTAGGATATTAAATTCCCTAACCTACTGGTTTGATTTCCAGACATTCCTCTCTCTAATGGTCCCAAGGTTAAATCTGGACATGGCGATTTCTACAGAAACTGTACACTTTCAGCATACTGTCAGGGACTATCTATCTTGTTGCTTTTATGTTGTTTTTGGGAAAGTGTTGGAGTGTTGGATGATACATTGCCTAGATCCATTTCATTCCAGCTTTAGTCCTGGCTATGGGATGAAGATGGCTCTGTTCACCTTGGTAGATTACCAATACCAAAAACTGGAGAGGGGGAATATTGTCCCTCTTGGTTCTGCTGGACCTCTCAGCAACCTCTAATACCACTGACCATGGTATCCTCCTGACCCATTTATCTGGGAAGGGACTTGGAGGCACTGTTTTACAGCGGCTTCAGTCCGTCCTGGAAGGGAGAACTCAGCAGGGGCACCTGGAGGGGGAGGGGGAGGAGGAAGCCCTGCACCTTCCTGCCACCACGTGCCAGGACAACAGCCAAGCAAGCAGACAGGCAGGCGTGCAAGCGTGGTGGCTGCGGCGCCCTCCTCCTCCTCCTCCTCCAACTCTTTGTGGCCGCCGTGTGAGTGGTAAGGCATGCGCGTGCACACCCACACCCACACCCACACCTGTGTGCTGGCGCATTGAAAGGAACACCCCCAGAAAGGAACACCCCTGCGAGTTGAAAGGAACACTCCGTCTACTCCTCCATCTCTTTGTTGCCACCGTGGGAGAGGTAAAGTGTGTGTGTGTGCGCGTACACACACACACACACACACACATGCCCGTGCACCCCACACCCATCCCATGCCCGCAAGATTGCCACCCCCCAATTGCTGGGTGGATGCGATGGGGTTGGAGAAGGCCAGAGGGGTACAAAAACAACTTTGTCCCCAGGCACCCCAAAAGCTTGTGCTACACTGCTGGAACTCAGAAGATGTTGCTGGGGGACACCTACTCAACATACCTGGACCCTGGCCTGTGGGATCCCTCGGAGTTCTGTTTTGTCTCCAATGTTACTTAATATCTTCACGAAATCACTAGGAGATGTTGTCCGGAGGATTGGGGTTCAATGTCAACCCAGGATAAGGATGACTCCCAATGTTCACTCTCTTTGGCATCTAAATCTGAGGAAGCTATCTCAGCTCTAGATCAGTGACTATTGTCAGTATTGAACTGGATAAGAGTGAATAAGGTGAAACTTAATCCAGACAAGACAGAGGGGCTCCTGGTCATTCATAAGGCAGATGAGGGAAAAGAGATAGAGCTACACTCCCCAAGAAAACACAAGTGCACAGCTTGGGAGCAAGGTGCCCTCTAATCTTCTTCCTTGCCGCACAGAGCTCTTTTTCATGCATACATGCACAACTTCCACACGCACAGGTTTCGTAGTGCGTCACTGGAGCAGAGGCACATGCCTTAGAGGGAACCTGACTTAGGAGTGCTCCTGGATTGTTCTCTGAGTCGGGAAGGCCAGGTTTTGGTGGTGCCTTCTAACAATGAAATCTAGGGCACCAGCTGTGCCATTGCTGGCCAGGTCTGATCTGGTCAGGGTGACTCATGCCTTAATCACATCTTAGCCAGATTACTGTAACATGCTCTACATGGGACTGCCTATGGAAAGTGTCAGAAAGCCAGTAGCCAGATTGCTGGCTGGGATTGGTTACATAGATAACATCCCTCCCCCACCCCCCCACCCCCCCACCCCCGTTATAGCAGCTCTGCTGGCTACCAGTCTATTTCTGGGCACAACTCAATGTGCTGAATTTAAATTAAGAAGCCCCAAACAGCTTGGACCCAAGCTATATCAAGAGCTGCATCTCCCTTTATGTCCCTGCATGAAGGTTGAGATGATCAGGAGAGGCCTTCCTGTTGGCCCCATCACAATCACATGTGTGTCGGGTGGGTACATACTGTAGCAGAAGGCCTTCTCTGTAGCTGCTCCCAGACTTGGGAACTCCCTCCCACAGGAGACTAGACTGGCTCCATCTTTATTCTTCTTCTGCAAGCAGGTGAGCTTCCAGTGAGCTTTCCCTGACTGAGGGCTGCCTGAGTAGGGTTTTTAATGGATTGTTGTATTTTACTGTTTTGACTGTTTTCTGGTGTTGCTTATGTGTGTGTTTTTAGTATGTTATATGTTTGGTCCTTTTTGGATTTGTAGTCTCCCTGCTGTTGCTTTAAATACAGTCTTGTAATCATGTAAGCGGTCTTGAGTCCTTTATAAGGAGAAAGGTAGGGTAAACATAATTAGGTTAAGGTTCTCTTAGAACTGCAGAGCTGTAAGAGACCCTGTGTTGCATCGTTACAGTCGTGGCCAACTCTTTGTGACCCCATGTCCATGGAGTTTTCTTGGCAGGAAACCTGGAGTGGCTTGCCAGTTCCAACTCCAGGTGCCTACAGCACCTGGTATTCCCTGGTGGTCTCCCATCCAAGTACTAACCAGGGCTGACCCTGCTTAGCTTCCAAAATCAGGCAAGATCGGATGTGCTTAGGGCATCTAGGCAGCTGTAAGAGACCCTAAGGACCATCCCAACCTCTGGTTCTGCAGGCAAATGCTAAACCACTGAGCTCTCTAGCAGTTATATTGTTGTTGTGTCATGACAGTTGTGACGGACTCTTCGTGACCCCATGTCCATGGAGTTTTCTTGGCAGGAATACTGGAGTGGCTTGCCAGTTATCCCAGTTTTCTTCGAATAATCTGAAGTCTATATACATACCCCCCTTCCCTCCCTCCCTCATTTTGTGCTTACAACAGCCCTGTGAGATAGGTCAGGCCGAGAGAGTGTGCCTGCCCCAACACCACCCCCAGAGTCCATCCCATTGGGAAACAGTATGATTAGCATCAGGATTAACTATTATTTCATGCTCCCTACTCAGAACTCATGCCGACTCTGACGGTGCTGACCCCAGAGGGGCTAGATTTAAAACAAGCCCTCCCACACATCAGCTAAGCATCTGCATCTGATATCAAATTTTCTATCAAGGAAAACACAACCACAAAAGCTTCTGTCCTGTACGTCCAATAATGGCAATGCAAGAAGGAACGCAGGAAATAACTGGTTCTCCAGAGGAGGAATCCCAGCTCATAAATGCTGCCTCTTTCTTGCTCTGTCCCAAAAGGTTGGAGCATAATGCTTCCCTCTGAATCATGCCAGTTCCTTATAGGCGGCTTTTGCAAGCTGAGACCGTGAACTAGGTTTCAGGACAGGGTGGTAAATATAAATCCAGAACTTACCCACAGCCATTCCCTCGCAGTCTGACATCATGCAAAAAGAAGTTTCCTTTAACAGAGCTTGGGAAAACCACAGAGGGGGAAAAAAATAACACAGCACTTGCTCCTCTGTCCGGCTAAGAAGACGAAATACGGACAGCAAAGCACAAACGGCTCTCTTTCTTCCTTCTTTTTCTCCTTCCTCTCTTCCTCCACAGTGGTGCATCTACCCATCCGAGGAGTTACAGCCACAAATTCTGGCGCTGCCTTCTCATTATGGAATGTAAAGATAAGAATGTGCTTTTTGTGCCAAAACAGCACGCTATTGGTGGATAAATTTGTTGACCTCCCTCCCCTTCAAACAGCTTCCTCTTTAATGTCACTGGGCTGCACTACTCTCTTGAAAAGGGCATGGAATATTTATGAAAAAAGCTTTCAAGAACTAGGCTGAGAATCCGGAATCAAATGCCTACTGAAATAATTATGATGTGCAGGAAGCTCCTAAGTAGGACTCCTGTCCAGGGTATTCCAGCTTACATAACGAGAGCATGTGGTTTGTGTCATGTGTCTGAGATAAATGAAAGTCATTTTGGTCACAGGTTAGGTGTGGGAAACTTTTTGATATACAGTATAACTAAGGTTCTGACTTTAGCCAGAGGTGTGGTGTGTTTCTCCCCCTCCAAACTGAGAAAACATTCCTGGAGTCTGGACCACAACATGCAAACTACACAATCATTCATTACTACTGTTAGGAACTGCTGACCATTGGGGGTGGGGGTGGGGGTGTTGTTACAATCCTGCGCTGATCCTACACATGAGCCATCCCCATTTGTGCTGTTCATAAGAACATAAGAACATAAGAAGAGCCATGCTGGATCAGGCCAGCTTCCTGTATCTTAAAGTGGCTCCACCAAATGCCTCTGGGAGCGCATGAGACTAGATATCTGTCTCCTGCAACCACTCCCCTGCATCTGGCCCTTGAAGTACCCTGGTTGTAAGCCTGGAGATTACACATCTCCATCATTGTTTGTAACCCGTAATGGACTTCTCCTCCAGGAATCTGTCCAACCCTCTTTTGAAGGCATCCAGGCTAGATGTCATCACCACCTCTTGTGGCAGGGAGTTCCACAGACTAACAACATGCTGGGTAAAAAAATATTTTCTTTTGTCTGTTCTCACTCTCCCAACCCACAGTTTGAGTGGGTGTCCCCTAGTTTTGGTATTTTGTGAGAGGGAGAAGAGCGTCCCTCTGTCCACTTTACTCATGCCCTGCATTATTTTGTATGTCTCAATCATATCCTCCCTCAGGCACCTTTTTTCCAGACTAAAGAGTCCCAAATGTTTTAGCCTTTCCAACAGCCCTGCTCAGCTCTTGCAAACTCAAGACTGTGGCTTCCTTCAGGCAATCAGTCCATCTCATACTTCACCTTCCTCTTTTTCTTCCTGACTTCAATCCTTCCTAAACTGATTGTCTTTTCCAGAGAATCTTGCCTTCTCATGATTTTGTCATTTTTTTGCCTCCAGACATAGTTCAGGCTTGATTTGTTCTACTACTCACCTGTTCGTCTTTCTTGCACGGCACAGTATCTGCAAAGCTCTCCTCAAAATTTTTATTTCCAATGATTCATGGGCAGGGACACTCTTGAAGGCCAGCCATTCAGCAGCAGTAGTAGTTGAAGGTGATAGTGGTAAAACATATTTCACAAACAAGGACACTTAGGTTAACTTTGTTAGTGCTGCACAGGTTACAGTTAACACTTCTGAATTATTTCTTACCTTGAAAACCATGTGATGAGACAATTTAAAATGAAACATGAGATAGTGCTGGAAGAAAAGAAACCCAGGGTAAGAAAGCACACAGTCCTCTAATGGGAAACAGCAAACCATAAGTACAAATACTGGTGTTAATAGAGCCACCAGAAAGGACATGTACCGTCTCATGTGCAGAAAGGTGAAAGGAAAGTCCAGTGTTGCATAACACATATAATTAAAACATGGAATGGGAGGAAAATGAATCAAAGATCATTGTGAAACCATAAAGCAAGAAATGGAACGTTTTACACACTGTGGTAAAGTGGGCATTGGTGTGAGTGAAAAAAACTTTCAATCACAAAATTGCAAATCATTTTAGCCTAGCAATGACAGTGTGGTGGGCTATACTCATGAATCATGATGTAGCAGAAAGAGTTAGGAGCTATAATGAAAAGTCTACTACCATTTCCTCACAGTCAGACTTTTTGGAAAACCTATCAAAATAACCATAATTCAGATTTAAGTTACAACTGTATAGATATGCTAAGGGAACAGAAATTGAAAGATTCATGCAACTGTTGTACAGAAATTTGATCATACACTGAAATTGTATGTGCTCATAATTACACACAATTGGCACACACAAAAACTTAACATTGTTGAAGAATTGGCCTAGCTATCAGAAGTGAAGCAGGAGAACAGAAAACAGAATTCTACGGAGTCAGCAACCTGTTCATTTAGCAAGCATGCTCAGCCAACCAAACAGATGACTGCACATAAGGACATCAGCAGATGCCAATATAGAATAGGTTACATAATTGGAAGTAGGCAATGGAGAAGCTGGATTCTGTCTGCCAAAACAAGACCAGGAGCAGATTGTGGTACTGATAATGAACTTTGTTGTTGTTCAATTGTTCAGTCATATCTGACTCTTTGTGACCCCATGGACCAGAGCTCGCCAGGCCTTCCTGTCCTCCACTGCCTCCTGGAGTTTGGCCTAGATTTGCCATGACTTTCCTCCTAAGAAGCAGGGGTCTTTTAATTTCATTGCTGCAGTTGCCTTCTGCAGTGATCAAGGAGCCCAAGAAAATAAACCCTGTCATTGCCTCCCTTTGAACTACTAATATCCAATATTAGAGGAAAGCTGAAAATGACCACAAAAAGCATCACAGTGTCCATAAAGGTAAATAAGCAGGCTCTAGATCAAGTGGAGAATCATCCCTTCCTAGAAACATAAATGGCTGAACTAAGGCTATCATAGTTTGTGTACATCATGGAAGACATAAAAGACAATAATGCTAGGAAAACTTGATGGCAGCAGGAAAAGAAGACTAAATAAGAAATTATTGATGATCAACTCAGTAAAGGAAGCCATGGCCTTGAGTCTGCAAGAGGTGAGCCATGTTGTTAACAATCCCTTTTGGACTTCAAAGGACATGCGATCATAAGTAATAAATATAATAATGTCTTCAGCCATCTCTATTGTCATTGTAATCATCAACCACATTACTTGGGCGGCTATCCATGTTTAGTTTGTTTTCATAAAAACAGTAGGATTTTGAGATATCTTAAAGGCAGAAGTTTTATTTGGCACTCAAAGTGGCTCTTGTTGAAGCTACACGAGCTAAGATCAAACTTTATCTAGCGCTACTGCCTCGGAGTCATAAGTTGAGTCATGGCAACTGGACTTCTTTTCTTGAGATTGAAACGTTTCACTGCTCATCCAAACAGCTTCATCAGATTGAGGAAAGCTAGTAGCAAGTCTTCTACAGTGGTACCTTGTATAAAGGAATTAATTCATTCCAAATGAAATTATGTAAAGCAAATTTTCCTTTATACAAATTTCCCATAGGGATGCATTAAAAACAGAGTAATCCCATTTTTATGTTTTATGTTGTACAGATGTTATCCTGAAAGAAATCAACCTTGAATGTTCACTGGAAGGACAGATTTTGAAGCTGAGGCTCCAGTACTTTGGCCACCTCATGAAGAGAGAGGAGTCCTTGGAAAAGTCCCTGATGTTGGGAAAGATGGAAGGCAAAAGGAAAAGAGGATGACAGAGAATGAGATGGTTGGACGGTGTCATCGATGCAACCAATATGGATTTGACCAAACCCCGGGAGGCAGTGGAGGATAGGAAGGCCTGGCAAGCTCTGGTCCATGGGGTCACGAAGAGTAGGACACGACTGAACGACTGGACAACAACAACAACAACAACAACAACAACAGATTTTATGTTATACAAACTGTTATACAAGGTTCCACTGTATTTTATAGTTCACTTTGATCTCATGTCACCCTGGTCTGAAATAGGCTCATAAGATGAGCAATGGTTTGAATAGGATTGTTAGGCAGACAATAGTCTCAATAGGCCTTTAGGTGAACAATGGCCTAAGGTGCTAAAGCCTAAAGTATGGGTCGTTAGCTATGGCCTTGCTGGTGGAGGTAAAGAGAAGACTAAAAGAAGACAGCACCCTCACCCCCAGAAGCAGCCTCAACCCAGACCAGATATGCCTCCTCCTGGACCTGTGTCTGGACAATATGCATTTCATGTACAGAGGGGATTTCTGTGGACAGAAGCATGGTTGTGCCATGGGTTTCCCAGTGTCACCAATTGTTGCTAACCTATACATGTAAGAAGTGGAGAAGAAGGCACACAACACCTTCTCAGGGACAACACCATCGCACTGGTTCAGGTATGTAGATGATAACTGGTGAAAATCAAGACTCAGGAAGTACAGGCCTTTATAAACCATATCAATGTGGTGGACCATAATATTACATTCTCTAGCGAAGACACCCAAGATGACAGGTGCTTTTCTGGAATGTGCAGTCATTATCAGACCTGACCGTGGCCTGGGAGTAGAAGTTTACAGGAAACCCACCCACACAGATCAGTATTTACTGATTGACTCTGACCATGAATTACAATACAAATTAGGAGTCATCAGGACCCTAAACCACCTCCACAGAAGCCAAGAAGAAGGAAGACAGGCACCTGAAGACAACACTTAAGGCCTGTGGAAATCCAAAGTGGGCCTTCAACAAAGCAGTGTGCAGTGTGCAGACCTCTACAACGGAGAAACTAAACAGCCATTAAACAGGAGGGTGGCCCAACATAGGAGGGGCAACAGCTCAGGAGCAGAATCAGCAGTACACCTCCACTTGAAGTACATAGGGCACTCACTCAAAGATGAGGATGTACACATATTAGACAGAGAAGATAGGTGATTTGAGAGCAGGGTTAGGGAAGCTGTTCATGTGAGTACTGAAAACCCCTCTCTCGACAGAGGTGGGGTGATCAGGCACAGTTCTGCCACTTATCAAGCAGTGATTTCAACAATACACAGACAAATCAAAAATACTTCACGCCTCCACCACCAAGGCCATAGCTAACAACCCATACTTTATGTGTTTCAGCACCTTAGGGCATTGTTCACAATAAGGCCTATTGAGACTATTTTCTACCTAACTAGCCTATTCAGGTCACTGTTCATCTTATGAGCCTATTTCAGACCAGGGTGACAAAAGGTCAAAGTGAACTATAAAATGGAAGAGTCACAACTAGCTTTCCACAGACTGATGAAGCCGTTTGGATGATCAGAGAAACATTTCAATCTCTCAAGAAAAGAAGTCCCAGTGCCATGACTCAACTTCCAGATAAACTCACCTGGATGACTGAGAATCACCACAGACATACTGACTCGGAGATTTTTATCCTCCACATTCACAGACCAAATAACAATGAGAAAATGCTTAATCTTCTCCAGGTTTTGCAGTAGAATTATTAGAACCGGAAGACTCTACTGGCCTACTTGGTTCCGGCACAGCTTGGGATATAATACAGAAAGTGATTATTGGCATAGGAAATTAATGCCAGATTTTTACTGACAGCACTTGCTGTGTTCTTGGCTCCATTTAGGATCCTGTGGTAAGAATGTGTCCCTCCCTGACCAAGGAGTAGGGATGAATAATGATTATTCAGTCTCCATTTATCTTTTCCGACACAAGGCCCCCGGAGTGATTGCTTTTGTTAATCAAGTTGGGCCTGACGATTAAGTGTGTAATTTTCTGTTTGATTGAAGTGAGTGCTCAGTGGCCCAATTCTTCAGCAGGCCACGATCTTCACCATCTTGGCCAATCAGAAACATGCTGAAAATAAAATACTTTTTTTAACACCCCCCCTTTTTTTGATGTATGCAAATTCTGGGTGTTCCCCCCACCCTTCTCTTTCTTCCTTCTTCCCCAGGCCAAGGGAGAGGAAGGCAGGTCTCTGCTGGAAATCACAAGAGCAGATAATAAATCAAAAGGGGATGGAGGGGAACAGGAGAGATGGCAGCTTTGAAAATTTCCCCATTCATGTGCATTTGCAAGGAGCACTCAGAGCTATAAAGGGGGGAAAGCACATTAATATCATCCTTAGGCTATTATATTATATATATTAAGCACTTGAAAAACAGAACTGGTTGTCAGCAGAGAGCTGACATTGCCTATATATTTGTCGCCATGGAAGTCCTTTAATTCTTAGATATCATAGTTTCATTGTAGGCCTTATGGGAGTAAATTGCAGATACAAACTAGGTGGATAAATGGCATGTAAAATGTATAGAAGAAACTGCAGATCAATCCTATTTTTTTTTAAAAAAAATATATCCTCCAGCATTGCTTTTTTATTAGGACCCAAATAACAGGCTTCACCAGAAAAATTATTATTCTGAGCTATAGTTCTCTAGTTGTGCTGTAAGAGGGGTTGAATTGTATCTTGAGAAAAAAAGGTTATGGGTAGAATACAGCCCATTGCTACTACTATTAAAACAGAACAAGTTATAGTGGTACCTTGTATAAAGGAATTAATTCATTCCAAATGAAATTCTATTAAGCAAATTTTCCTTTGTACAAATTTCCCATAGGAATGCATTGAAAATGGATTAATCCCTAATCATGACCGTTTTTCTGTTGTACGGATTCACCCCATAGGCGATTCTGTTAAGTGATTTCCCCCTATCTCCAGAATGTTTTATCTTTAAGGGGATTTTTTGTTTGTTTGTTAAAGAAACTGCTTGTTATACTAGAGTCCACTGTACATTGATCTGCTCTAGGTTTCCAGAGTAGATCATTGCCTTTTAAACTACAGTGGTACCTTGTAGGAAGGAATTAATTCGTTCCAAATGAAATTCTGTTAAGCAAATTTTCCTTTGTACAAATTTCCCATAGGAATGCATTGAAAATGGATTAATCTCTAACTGCAACCATTTTTCTGTTTTACAGATTCATTCCATAGGTGATTCTGTTAAGCGATTTCCCCTTATCTCTGGAATTTTTTTTCCTTTAAGAAGATTTTCTGTTAAACAAACCACTTGTTATACGAGGGTCCACTGTATTTTAAAAGTATCTCTGTTTCTTCTATGTAACTAAAACGAGTATTTTCATTTACTGCTTGAATGCACTTGCACACTACAAGCTGCTGGTCCAGAGAGCCAGTCACACTTTTATGCCAAACATCTACCACAGCATGAGGCATGGCCCAAGGAAGTACACAAATCATTTAGTGAGACCACACTTCTATAACAATGAAGGAACGAAACAGATATAGGACACTGCAAAGGGATTGTGTCTGTTAAGACACAATCATAATGTATATATACTTCAGTTCATGAAAAAAATTTAATTGTGTTCATAAGAAGTATTTCAGAATTTCTCTGTGCTTTTCAGAATCACAGAATAGAACCACAGAATCGTCTTAAGGGACCTTGGAGGTCTTCTAGTCCAACTCCCTACCCAAGACATCTCAAGTCCAAGCTGAATCCAGAATCCTCCTGCGTCCTCCCATTACCCTCTGCAAATTTTATGGTTTATTTATATTTATTTATTCATTTATTCATTCATTTATTCATTTATTCATTTCTAGACCGCCCGATTTCCCAGCAGGGACTCTGGGCAGTTCACACGAAAGCCAAATGCAGTGGTAGCCCGACTTAAGAGCAGCTCGACTTAGGAGCAATTTGACTTAAGAGCGGAAAACTGGTGCTGTTTTAACTGCCACCTTACAAAGTTTAGATATGGTCTGCTCGACTTACACATATATTTTTAATTTTTTTTTAAAAAAATTAACTATTTTTTCAATTTGTTTAGATAGGCACCCTGACTGAAGAGTAGTTCGACTTAAGAGCATGTATTCGGAACAGATTAAACTCGTAAGTTGAGGTACCACTGTAAATAGGAGACACTTAAGAACAAACGAAACAATAAACAGCCAGGACATGGCACCAAACACACCATGGAATAAACACCCCAGCAAGAGGCTAGACTAAAGGGTGGCGAGGAAGGTACAACAAAACAGGGCAACACAACAGTACATATTAATAGTACTTCTGTAGTTAGCCAGAAAAGTTATTTATGCCACTATAAATACAATGGCATAAATCACAGCTGCAAACTGTGCTCCAATTCATTGTCCGTATTATTTGTCACATGCCACTTGGTATACACCGAAGAATACATGGGGCAACTCATTAACCAGCACCTTTTTGCTGCTGCATGTTATAGTGTTTCACCAATGCTAGCATAAATTCCTAAGAGCATTATGGCCAATCACAGATGTACTATTATGTCATGCCATATGTAATGAAGAAAGGAAGAACGCACAAGCACAGGGAAACTTTAAAAAATCTCCTCTATCCAAGAAGTAAGAAGAAACCATTCACCAGATAAATCTGAAAATCAAGGAGACAATAAATAGCCATTAAACAGTAGAACAGTTTCCCTCCTGATGTTGTGGGTGCCCCATCGCTGGAGGTTTTCAAGAAAATATTAGAAAGCCATCTGTCCAGGATGGTATGAGGTCTCCTGCCTTGGGCATGGGGTTGGACTGGAAGACCTTCAAGGTCTCTTCCAACCCCACGAAAATTTCAATGATTCTATAATAAACTGGGCTGCAATAGAGTTGCCCGTCGATAGTTCTGGAAAGTGACACTTCAGACTAGATGATGCCATCACCACCACATTAAAAGCAGAGCTCTCTGTAGAGGGGGAAGATGTCTATTAGAGATGGGCACAAAATGAATTTTTTATTTGTTTCATTATTCGTTATTAATTTTGTTAGCTAACAAAACAAATAACGAACCAACCCATCAAAGCAAAATGGAAGAACAGAATGGAAATTTCCATTTCATTCATTTTGTTTTTCATTCTGGAGGACACCTTTCTTGAGTCCTGCACCGAGTCCCGACCTTCTATTTGGGAGCAAATGGCACGGGGAAGCAAGCACTTCTCAGCTGTGGGGGGGAAAACCAGCCCCGGCATCAGGGACTTAAAAAATAAATTAATTAAAATAAATTAAAAAAAACTTGGTCTGGCCTGCAGGGCCAGCTGGAAGTTATAAAAAAATAAAAATTTAAAAATTTAAAAATTTTTTAAAAAGAGGGTGCGGGGAAGCAAGCACCTCTCAGTGTGTGGGGGCGAGAATAGCCCCAGCATCAGGGACTTAAAAAAAAATAAATACAAAATAAATTTTAAAAAGCACCGACCCGGCCAAGGAGCCGCATGGTCGGCCTTGTAAAATAAAAATAGAAAAATGGAAAAATAGAAAAAGCCCTGACCCAGCCCCAGGGGCCGCGTGGTCAGCACAGTTTAAAAATAAAATAAAATAAAAAATGGTGCTGGACCTGGCTGGTACTTTAAAAAAAAAAAAACAACCTTGGTCTGGCCTGTGGGCCAGCCAAAACTTTAAAAAATATATATTTTTAAAATGGGGCGGGGAAAACATGTGCCTCTCAGATGTGGGGGCGGAAGCCCCCCGGCTTCGGAGGCCTCGCGTCGGCCGCCCACCTGGATCCCAGAGCAGCCGGCGGCGACAAGAAGCTTCCACAGCAGCGAGCCCCCAGTGGCAGTGATGGTGGCGATCCTCCATTGGCAGCCAGGTAAGCTGAGCCAGTTCATTTTGGTTAGGTTTGTATGAATTTTGTTTTTAAAATGAAATGAAACGAACTGAGGGGGTCCCCAAAACAGAATGAACCGAACCATTGGTTTTCTGTTTCATGCCCACCTCTAATGTCTATTTATTCTAGCCTGAACTTTGTTCGCTCTACATGTTGGAAATTAGCTTGTTTTTGTTTTAGTCACTAGGAGGTAAATATGAGCATCATTTAAAAGGCTGATGACTCAGACATACCAGTAGAAATTTGACAGAGATCCGCCTGGCGCCAACACTTTTGGCTTTTTGGTGCCAGGCAAAGACCTTCCTGTTTAGCCAGCAATTTAATTAGATAGTGTTTTTAGCTGGGCTCATGAGTAGCAGGATTTTATAATTTGTATTGTATATTGATTGTTTTGAATTGCACTTATTTTATAGTTTTAATGATGATGTTGTTTTATTGTTTTAATACATTGTTGTACACCACCCAGAGACCATTTGGTAGTGGGGTGGCTGAAAATTTTTGTAAGTAAGTAAATAAATAAACTGCATGCCTGGAGGGAAAACGATGTAAAAACAGAAAATGTGTTGCTCTTAATGTGTGATTTGACAGTGACTCAGGCCCTAGATACACAGAGCCTCGTGGCGCAGTGGTTAAATGCCTGTACTGCAGCTAAAACTGTGCTCACAACCTGGGGTTCAATCCCAGGTAGCAGGCTCATGGTTGACTCAGCCTTCCATCCTTCCGAAGTTGATAAAATGAGTACCCAGCTTGCTGGAGGGGGGGAGCAATGTGTATGGGGTGGTATATACCGTAAGCAGAAACAGAACTTTACAAAATATACAGTACATGTAGTTGCCACCAGCCAGCATGTTACTCACATATTTATGCTTACCCAGTAGCATTTAAATAAATATGAGGTGTGTTATGTCCTCCATTTTAACATTGTCTGGAACTTTGCTGGTTAATTCTCTGTTCCTTGCAGGACAGAAAGCAAAGTAAAAAGCATACTGCTTCAATTTAATTATGCAAGCTACACACACACACACACACACACACACACACACACACACACACACACA
>JAHTLZ010000225.1:5696043-5715940 GCA_023846285.1 Phrynocephalus versicolor
TATTTATTTATTTATTTATTTATTTATTTATTTATTTATTTATTTATAGAATGCCAGATTTTCCCAGACAGGAACTCAGGGTGGTTAACAAGAAAAGGCATACAGCAATATAGAAACAAAATAAACTCTATGCAGCAGGCTAGCCACCAACAGAGATGATCCTACGCAATACTCAAATATTTATACACACATACACCCTTTCATTCTTTTGAATACAGATTGTTAAATAAAAAATATGAGACTGGAAGAAAGAGAAATGGGGAAATATAGACAGAGAAACTTGATGCCAAACTACCCAGAATAGTGCTTTTGCACTCATGGGGCTCTATATAAATAAAATAAATAAAATAAAATGAATACCCTGCAAAATGCTTATAAATAATTTGACCAGTATGGATGACTCCTTTCCACTTCCTCCACATCATTACTGAAAGCAGCTTTTTAAAATGCCCTAGGTTTTAATTGTATGGCAGCATTAATCCTTAATAATAGGGCAATGAATCCATTTTATGCCAGGTCCTGTTCTCCAGCGTTCAATACAATTAAGTGGATGTAATTGTAAAAAAAAAAAAAAAAAAAAAAAACCCCATTGGGGGGGGGGGGGAGAGAAGATCGAACGGGCATTATTAATCACACCAAACTGTTGCAAAGCAGCTACCATTCTCTTAACAACAGGCTGAAGCTTCCTGGACACTCACTGTACCACTTAATTATCCTTTCTATTCTCCCACAGGCACCAGACTGTCTATCCTGTTATGTTTTATTGTCTGCTGAGCCCGTCCTCCTGTCTCTGCTGTTGTTTAACCTACAGAAGCAATTGTGGAATGCAAGAAGGAAACCGAATCAGCTGTTACATTCTAGGAAGATATTAATTATAATAAGTGTGTGCCATCAAATTGACTATGAGCTACGGTAACCCTGGCCAGGATCTTCTAGTATTGTATCATTCCCATCTTCTGCAGGTTCCCAGGCTGGGTAGCTTGCTCAAGAATACACAGCCCAGCTCTTTTCCTTTTGGGAGGACTCAGCTTTGGGCTTAGCAGCCAGAGATTCCGGCTGACTGAACTATCCAGGTGACTCATGGAATTAGCATATACTGCAACTGCAAGATGAAAGTATGTGAAGAAAATTGTTTGCTGCAAGAAAATTTTGCTTGTCAAACCCTAGTATATCGGCCATGCCTGGAAAAGTTTGCATTTTTAAAATACACGTGTTCGGGACCAACCCAAGAAATGTGGTTGCCTGAGAGAGAGAGAGAGACAGACAGACAGACAGAGAGAGAGAGAGAGAGAGAGAGAGAGAGAGCTGTAAATAATCTCCATTTCTTCAAAATCGTGACATCAAAACCACTGAAGCATCTGAGACAGAAAATCATAAAAACACCTCTCCTCATCCCTGGCAAAAAAAATCTGTGAAAGACTGATTTATTTTTTCTTTTTTTTGCTATTTTAATTACAAATCCCATAATTCTCAATTCTAGTTCTACCTGACATATACCTTACGGAAACTGAAATATGGCTCACCTGGAACCTCAACTGGAAGGCTTTGCGGTATTTTTCCGTGTATAAGACTGTGCTTTTGTTTAAAATTGTTAGACTAAAAATTGAGGGTCGTCTTATATATGGAAGTAAGCCAAGGAGAGAAATGTGTGGTTATGGAACTGTAAATTTGAGTTGGAAAAGTGGAGGTGTCTTATACATAGGAGCATCTTATAGTCGAATAATTCAGTAACTTGTATAATGCTGCCTGGGCTTCCTGTTCCTGTCTCAGGCCTAGCTGGGAACATTTTTTCTGAACAGAAACCTAGGTGGAACTAGGCCAAGATTTGCCTTAAACCCTTACATTTGGCTGTCTGTAAGCTATCTGTCTCTCAGGTAGAACTCCCAGAATGGAAAATCACAGGATTGTACTAATGCTAGAAATCCAAAGATCCCATTTCTAGACTCTGTCCTGCCATCAACTGTTTGAAAACAGAATCAAGCAACATTTTTTCTGTTCACAAATATTTTGTTTATTTCCTTAATGGTGAATGAGAAGAAGGCACATGGAACACCTTTTAGAGTGGACCCCCGCCCTTCCGTGGTTCACATACTGTGGTCCCACTATATCGCAGGACCACAGGACCCCAAAAGGGCTGGAGGGAAAGGGGAACCGTCTGAGAGCAGTTTCCAAAGATCACACACCGCTCGCCCGCACTCCCATCGGGGGTGCAGGCGAGCGGCATGCAATGTTTAAAGGGCTCTAGGTCACGGAGACAAGCGCTTGTCTCCATGGCTGGGAGCCCTTTCCAAAGATTGCTGGCCATGTGCCTGCACTCCCCGGGGGGATGCGGGTGAGCGGTGAGCAATGTTTAAAGGGCTCTCGGCCGCGGAGACAAGGGCTTATTTCCGTGGCTGGGAGCCCATTCCAAAGATCACTCGCTGTATGCCCACACTCCCATGGGGTTGCGGATGCAAGGGGAGCGATGTTTAAAGGGCTCTCGGCCGTGGAGACAAGCACTTATCTCCGTGGCCGGGAGACCTTTCCAAAGATCGCTTGCCGCACGCCCGCACTCCCCAGGGGGTTGCGGCCACGTGGCGAGTGATGTCTAAAGGGCTCTCTGCCGCAGAGACAAGCGCTTGTCTCCGCAGCCGGGAGCCCTTTCTAAAGATCACGCGCCACTGGCCCGCGCTCCCCTTGAGGATGCAGGTGAGCGGCGTGTGATGTTTAAAGGGCTTCCAGCCACAGAGCCAAGCGTTTGGCTCCATGGCCGAGAACCCTTTTTATACTTGTGCTCACCCACCTGACTTGCATCCACATATCGCGGATTTTCAATGATTGTGGGTTGGGTGGGTCCCTAACCCCCGCAATAGGTGGGGGGTTACTACTATCTAAAGCTGGTATGATAGACTCCTGCGCCCCTTGGTAGAGATCCAATGGCCATGGTGATCTAATGTGACATGTTTATTTATTTATTACAATTATGAACTTCATAAAGTCTCAGTCTGCTTCTTCCTCATGGCACGGAGGTTACTTTAGATTCTCAAAGACTGTGCCAGTAAAACAAAAGCTTCAGCAGGTTTTAGGGCACTGTGAAGGCTTCAAATAGCATTACCATAACAGAAAGGGTGGATGAATGTGTTCTGTGGAACTCAGGCCGCAGTCACACCAGCGTTCTCTGCGTGTATAAATCTCATGCATATTTTTTTTGGGGTGATCACGTGGTTTTTAATGTGCAGTTAGTGTCCTCTCTTCTGCGTCGTATTTTCCTATTCTGGTTCCATCTCTACCTGTCTACTTTGCATTTTCCCCCTCTTTTCGGATCTACTTTCCAAGCCTCCATGGTGTTTAAGCTGTCGAAAAAGGGGGATGACTGATTTTACTGCATATTTTCTGTGTCCTGTTGTGGTTACAGAAGCAAATAAGTAAGCATTTTCGAGTGAAGTTTCTAACTCCAGCCCCTGGTGGTGAGTATTGAAACTTTGCTGAAACTGCTGTTCAAGGGGCATGGTCGGCCGGGACCAGAATTTACTTCTCTTCGCATTTAGGACGCGATCTTTTTATGTGCAGTTAGCCAAAGGGAAACTATGGAGAAAACGCAGGTATGACCATGTCCTCAGGCAGCTAAATGTCTTGGACTAAAGCTGCTGTTCTTCAAAGGTAGGGCCTTGGCAAACTATGGATTCAAAACTACTCACAGGGCTTAGAGATTTTGAAGGTGAGATCTTGTTTGAGGGCTGTTGTTGACAACAAGATTGAGTTCTAATCAAGAAGTATTGGTGATTTCTGATGTTTTAGTAAGTCAGCTGTTAAGCTTTTCTATCAGTTAGTGGTGCATTATTGAGTGGATTATTGGGTCTTGGCACTATGAAATATTTTGATTAACGTGGTGTGCAACTCCACTTGCACAACAGGATTGACACCAGCAGCAGATTGCAGCTAATTAAAAGCTTCATTTTGCAATTTCAGAGAGCACATGGCTTGCACACAGTGCAACAAAGATAGATGATAGATAGATAGATAGAACAAAAAGTTGTAATGAATACTGGACAATCAGTTTGATGGATCACATCCTGAAGTTATTTCTAAAAGTTTTGCATTTAAGTATATATTGAAAGTGTGAAGAGAGCATTGGAGATACCCAATTTGGTTTCGGGAATGGATTTGGAACTCGGGAGGCATTATTAGTCTTCAAATACTAGTTTAGCGATGCCTCGATGTCAATGTTGATGTTTTTGTTTGCTTCATTGTTTATGAAAAAGCATTTGACTCAGTCAAACATGATAAACTTATTAATATTCTTAAAGAACTGGGCCTGGACAATCATGATCAGATTGATTGGGAATTTGTACTGGTATCAGTGTGCTGGTGTTCGGACAGATAGTGAGATATCAGAAGAGGTATCAATTACAAAAGATGTTCGTCAAGGTTGTATTCTCTCACCTCTACATTTTAATATCTATTCAGAAATAATTTTCTGGGATGCTCTTGAAGGAAAGGACCAAGGTGTGAAGGTGAATGGAGTTCTTGATAATAACATAAGATACATTGATGACACTGTCCTGCTTGCAACAACTCTGGCAGATTTGCAAGGATTATTGGATTCTGTGGCTGCAGAAAGCAGTGCCATGGGATTGCGACTTAATGTGAAGAAAACAAAATGGATGGTTATCATATCAGTAAAAAGCAAAATGGTTCACAGAACCTACTCAAGAACAGCAGTGATATAAATGAGAGAATATAGTCTCATAAATACTTGGGGTGCTATGTCAAGGATAACTGGGTCCGTTCATGCAAAATCTGTTGTAGAATTGAACAAGCTAGAAATTCCTTCCAGAAAATGAGGAAAGTCTCAACAAGCCAGAACTTATCTATCAGACTTTGTACTCTAATACTTCGATCCTATGTATTCAGCATACTTCCCTATGGTATTGATACTTGGACCCTTACAGACACATTATTCAGGAAGCTGGAAGCATTTGAAACGTGGACGTTCAGAGACATTCTGAAGATACCTTGGACAACCAGAGTAACTAATGTGGCTGTATTACAGCGCATGATTTAAAAGGTAGAAATCCTCAATACCATAAAGAGATGAAAATTGCAATATTTTGGACAGATAATGCCCAATGAGAAATAACATTGCAATAAAAAATTGCAATATTTTGGACAGATAATGCACAATGAGAAGGTTATCCTTCAAGGAAAAATAGAAATAACATTGCAATAAAAATTGCAATATTTTGGACAGATAATGCACAATGAGAAGGTTATCCTTCAAGGAAAAATAGATAGAAAGCATGGCCCAGGGCATAGAAGAATGTTTAGGCTTAAGAACTTGAGCCAATGGTCCGCAGTGAACACATTGAAACCAGCTCAGTCTGCTGATTGCCAATGTTCTACGAGGACATGGCACTTGAAGAAGAGAGAGAGAGAGAGAGAGAGATGCAGAATTCTCATTTAAAAGAAATCTAGTTCAAGTCTAAGCATGTGCTGCTTGCATTTCCATCCAAGGTTAAACCCAGAGTTTGAAAACGGATTAATTACCGGTATCTGTAACTAGTTTGTTTGTGCAGTGTAGAAAATATTGCTGTCCACAAAATGTTGGTGCAATCTCTGATGAAGACTAGCTTAAATCAAAAGCTAGCTATTGTAAAAAATGTTAGTTGTCCAATAAAGGTATCTCCTGCCCTGCTTTTCTATTGCATAAGGGCCATATCTATTTGGGTTTTTTTCTACATGACAACTGTACTAAATAAGGGTTGCCTTTTCTGACATAATTGTAACATTTTGCTAGTGTAATTCTCAAGGATATTCAAGTCCTTCATGGCCAACAATTGGGCTATCAACATGATGGACTGCTGGAATTTCTATTCCATGTTCCACTCTGCCCACTACCAGGCTACTGAAGCTGCACTCCATAAATCTGAAAAGGTAGGCTGTGGTGCAGGAAAATATATTCCGGATAAAACTTCATAGTCTTAAAGATACCTCAGCCATCTCTGTTGTTTATAAAATCTGTAACTATAAAGGAAACCAAAACTAAGTCAGGTTGTCTTGGAATTACAAATGTAACCGACTTTGTTTGAAAAACTAACTTGTTGCTAGAGTGGAGTTTGTCTGTTTAAAAAGCAGAGCAAACATAGACACTTCCAGGAAGCACCGTTCTGTAATAAAAATTACAAAGGGTTGATTCACTTTTCCAAAGGGCAACATTTCCTGTGTACTGGTACAGTTTCTTTCCTGCCATTCTCCTGCTATACTTCCTTCTGTAAACAGAGCCTGGATGGGGATGTGGCCTATACTGAGTCATCTGCACTCAGCCTTTCCCATTCTTCTCTGCACCTTCCAAGGGTGTTACTAAAATTGATCTGAGCTTCAATTTTTAAAAGGCAATTTGCTGTGTGGCCTGGAGCTGGCCCTAGCATCTGTTCTGAAAAGGCAGCATTCTCCAGGGTGTCAGAGAGACTTCCCCCCACCCCTGAATTTAAGAAACACTTAAATGAAAATGCCAAGGTGAGCAGTTAAAGCGTCTGCGTGAAAAAGCATATGTGCTCTGCAACTGAATTCTTGCTCCAGCTCAGAAGTTTCCAGTCACAGAAGACAGTAAAAAGTACAAAAAGGGCTCCAAAGAGAAAGAGAGAGGTGAAAAAAAGGAAATGTCAAAAAAATTTCAAGGCTTCATTTATTCCGGCATACAGTACATCCTTTCAATGGATAATTTGGAGGCAAAATGCATCAGTCACAGAAAGGTGTAAGGCTCCAGAAACAGATGAGGTGATTTTGCAAGGGTACTGGCACGTGAGTACAGTAGGACCCACTGTTTCATTATCCACTGATTCAGTTATCCACGGTTGGCAGAGGAAAAATAAATAAATAATTCAGCAGCCACAAAGCAAGCTACTGTCACAAAGAGCAGCTGTAAAGCAAGCTACTGTCTTAAAACAGCAGCCATAAAGCAAGCTACCATCACAAGTTAGTATCAAAGCAAGTTAGTATCAAAGCAAGTTAGTATCAAAAAAACAGCAGTTTGGGAGACATTTTGGTGTTCTCTCTTATCCACGGTTTTCATTATTCACGGGAAGGCTTGAAACCAATCCCCAGCGAATACTGTGGTGCTACTGTACTGAAAGGACAGATTTTGAAGCTGAGGCTCCAGTACTTTGGCAACCTCATGAGGAGAGAGGACTCCTTGGAAAAGTCCTTGATGTTGGGAAAGATTGAAGGCAAAAGGAAAAAAGGACGGCAGAGAATGAGATGGTTGGATGGTGTCATCGATGCAACCAATATAGATTTGACAAAACTCTGGGAGGCAGTGGAAGATAGGAAGGCCTGGCAAGCTCTGGTCCATGGGGTCACGAAGAGTTGGACATGACTGAACGACTGAACAACAACAACTGTACTGTAGCGCAATTGTGTTTGACAGAACACATATCTGAATCAACAATTTGTCTTATGTTTCCTAATGCTCCACCAGGTATAAACCTGTATCATTGGAGGTGGAATGGAGACATAAATGATTAAAATATGTAATATCAGTGTAATTAAAGATAATGAGTGACTGATTATTACTGAGAACCAAGATTGAAAACATTTTATTTAAATTATCTTTCTTGTTGGGTAATTTTTTTAATTAAAAGGGGTGAATCTAGATGACTGCTTGATTTCATGCAAATTTGCTAATGGGACTGCAATTAATATTTGTGTTGACTTCCACCTCATATTACCATAAGAAAAGAGACTAATAAGCACCTTTCAAATTATTCTAAGTCATGCAGAGGCAGGCAAGCTGTGGAACACACAGATGCTGCCCAAAATAGAGGCCATTAAAAACCGTATGGAAATTATGCTAAAAAACCCAGAACAAATGTATGTTCAATTTGATACACATTTCCACTGTAACAATAGGAATTTATGCTTCTTTTCAAAAAATAATTTGGCACTCAGCATTATAGTTATATTTTTAATAAAATACTCTTTGCTTCCTTGCTATTCAAAAATATCTACAATTGAAATTTAAGTTCATGTTTAAAAAGAATTTGTCACCTGTACTGAAAAAGCACACATGATGCCACATTCACAACTAACCTCTATATCAAATGTCATTGCACTAGTGCAAGATCTGCAGTAGTGTTCCCTATGTTCAGAATGTGTGCAAGAGGGGCATCCGATGCAATACTGAGCAAGTATTTATCCACTATAGACTGTTGTGAAATGAGACACATAACTGACTGTGTATTGGTTGCACATCTGGATGTGCTTGGCCATCAGCTTCTGCAGCAGTGTAATCCAGTACAACATTAGTGGGGATTTTGCTCTACTAGGATTACGGATAAGCAAATCAAAAGCAAGAAAAAAGTGTGCTTCTTGTATACTGCCCCATAGGACTTAAAACACTCTCTTGGCATCTGGAAGTTGAGTCAGGGCAACTAGACTTCTTTTCTTGAGAGACTGAAATGTTTTGCTGCTCATCCAAACAGCTTCATCAGTCTGAGGAAAGCTAGTTGTGAATCCTCCATTTTATAGTTTACTTTGACCACATGTTACCCTGGTCTGAAATAGGCTCATAAGATGAACAATGGCCTGAATAGGCTTGTCAGGTGGACAATAGGCTCAATAGGCTCATTAGGTAGACAATGGCCTAAAGTGTGAAAATCCCACCTTTACAACCTTCGCAACACCATAAAGTATGAGTTGTTAGCCCTGGCCTTGCTGGTGGAGGTGTGAAGTATTTTTGATTTGTAAGGGGATTGTTGAAATCACTGCCTGATAAGTATGAATGAATGAATGAATGAATAGCTTTATTATGTTCAAAGACCAAAAACACCAAACAATCCACAATAAACCCATACAATTCAAAATTTGAAATAAGTACAAAATTATACAGTATTCCATTAAAAGCATAATAAATAAATCCTTACTTACAAGTGCATAAGTTACATACTCAACTAAGCTGTGTCTATATCCTTAAAATAAGATAAAACCATAGACAGCGTTATGGTATAGAGGTATTATTATCTATTTTGGTCGCAACCCAAACATTTGTTTGTGAGTCACTATTGCTGCGGCACAGATGAATTATTATAGTCTGTCACCAAAAACTATTGACAGAATTGGCAAACTTTCATTGGAAGAACTACTTTTATGTATAGGTCCTCAGGCAGGTGCACAGGGAAGTCCTAATAATTCCGCACCAAACACAGTGGATTTTTCCAAGCCTCCACTTGTAACTGACCCTCCAATTGTAAAGCACAACACCCTGGGGAATGCCCCTTCAAAGATCTGTGAGAAGGCTCCTGCCCCTTTCTCAGTGGAAGCCAAGTCGAAACATGTGAAGACAAAGGGGATCCAGAAACAGGCATCTAACAAAAGAAGAATTATGAAATTTGAACCCTTATTTAAATTATTAGAATCTACTTAGCATATAGCAAAAGGGAAGTCTGGTGCTTATATTCAGCAAGTTGATAGTCAAGTTCCTGCATCGCAAAATTATAATTTTAACTCCATGAAGGTGAGGCTTCCTATAGATAGTGGTTCCCATCCATTCCTCCTCTACTCAGGGGACCCAATCCTCTGATTATGGCTCTCAACAGCTACAATGCATAAGGAATTTATCCACCATTCAATCCAGTGCAATCTCTGACTTGACAGTAGGGTATCCAATTCCAGTCATCATAAGAAATAAGATTTAAAAAGAGAATTTTAGTTGTTTGTTGTTGATTTATGTATATTTTATTTTATTATGTACCTTGTATTTTGGTTTTTAAAATGTATTCCTTTGTTTAATTGTTATGTAAACTGCCCAGAGTAGCCCTAGGTCTAGATGGGCAGTATAATAGTCAAATAAATAAATAAATAAATAAATAAATAAATAAATAAATAAATAAATAAAATAAAGTAGGTGGAACAATGAATTTCCAGGTCGAGTTAACATCTGTGGACATCAGAACTAGATCCCTGGCATGGGATATGATTACAGTTCAGTTTGACATGGAGATGGAAGATGATCTCAGGGGGTGAATGATCCAGCGGTTCAAGTGTGTGGAGGAGGCGGAGAGAGACTCTGTGATGCTGAGCTCATTGTGACTAATGACACAGGAAATGATGTTAATATGCAGATTTATTTTAAAATAGATAGATTGTCATCTCCCTCTCTTTTAGAACAATCTTCATTCCATGGCTTAGTAATGTTTTTCCTCTTCCTCATCTAACTGCTCAAGCATACCCCACTTTTCAATGTAAGGGATCTGTAATCAAATGTTTGTCTTGGAACACTGCAGGCTGGCATATGAAAGTTTCAGACCCTAATTTCATTGAATTAATTGGTACTTTTGACATTATATTATTACAAGAAACATGGACCTTAAATGATCCAGTGTTGGATCATTTGAATGAGTGCCCTTTGTCCTTCAAGTGGAGATATACTGCTGATTCTGGTCCTGAGCTGTTGGACCATCCTTCTGTTTAACGGCTGTTTATTTTCTCCAATGTAGAGGTCTGCACACTTCTCACTACATTGGACTGCATATACTTTATTGCTCCTTTTGTGTTTTGGTGTCTGGCCTCCTTTGGGTGGATGAGTCTCTGCCTTAGTGTGTTTATGGGTTTGAAGTAAACAGGAATGTGGTGTTTGCAAAAAAAAATCCTTTTAAGCTTTTCAGACACTCCAGCCATGTAGGGAATGACCTGATTCTTCCATTGGGTCTGGGTCTCAGGCTGATCCATTGTTCTTTTGGGTCGAGACACTGCTTTGCTGAAGGCCCGCTTTAGAAATGCACAGATCTTAAGTGCTGTCTTCAGGTGCCTGTCTTCGTTCTTCTTGGTTTCTGTGGAGGTGGGGATGCACTCTGCTCTGTAGTTTAGGGTCCTTATGACTCCTAATTTGTGTTATTATGGATGGTGGGAGTCAAACAGTAAGTACTGTTCTTTGTGGGTGAGTTTCCTGTAAACTTCTACTCCCAGGCCACAGTTGGGTCTGATGATGACGGCATAATTCTTGGAAGCCAGCCTGTTTTCTTGGGTGTCTTCCCTAGAGAACTTAATATTAGGGTCCACCGCATTAATGTGGTCTGTAAAGGTCTCTACTTCTTGAGTCTTGATATTCACCCAGTTATCATCTACATACCTGAACCAATGGGATGGTGTTGTCCCTGGGAAGGTGTTGTATGCCTTCTTTTCCACTTCTTCCATTCTTCTTCTTGGCAATTTACAAGTTAACTATACAGGCTACACATTGGTTCCCATCCCCAACAGTCTGGGTACTAATTTTACTGACCTCAGAAGGACAGAAGGCTGAGTAAACCCTGAGCCAGCTACCTGGAATTGAGCACAGTTACAGGTGCAGTACAGCTATTTAACCACTGTGCCACAAAGCTCTTATTAGCCCTACAAAAGTAGCCAAAACCCAGTTATAGTTCCACCATGAATGAATGACATTCACTTTTGTTATGTTAAGATTATAATATAAATAAAATAAAATTATATCCTAAATTACTTAGCAATTAACCATCTAAAAGTTACATCCTGGTAAAGCACATCTTTTACCATGTCTGAACTTCTGGGACCTGTTTTGAAGAAGAATTATTTAAACACGAAAGCTGGCAATATTCCTTGTTTTTTATTTTCAATAGTGGCCTATAAAGGTATTGCCTGTAACCTATTTTTGCCACTATTCTTATGTGACATCTATTGCTACACTCTTGAGCTGCACTCATACTAGTGATAAGATAAGGTGATTAAGTGCTGATTTCATGGATGCAAAAGATTGGAGAATGCTTGTGGAGGTAGTGGTGAGAACGGGAACACATTTCACCATGGTTGTGCACATCACACCCCAACTTCCGATATGGAAACACCACCCATAGACACTCCCCATTTTTTATTTATAAGAACAACTGATCACACGGGGGAAGTCTGTTCAGATTGCTCCAGCTTGAATAAAATAGAAGCCTTCTGCAGGGAGGAAAAAGGGTTGGACAAATTTGATTCAGCCTTCCTTTGTTGTGATTGAGGAAAAATACTGACCCATAGTTTAATTGCAGCAAACCCTGCAATATTTGATCATGTTCTTCCTGAGAACAGTTGTGCAGGCCCTTTTGATCTCGAGGATCGATTACTGCAATGCCCTCTACGTGGGGTTGCCCTTGACACTTGTCTGGAGACTCCAAGGGGTACAGAATGCGGCGGCCAGACTGGCGGTGGGTGCGCATAGATACAATCACATCACCCCAGTTCTGGCTCGCCTGCATCGGCTGCCTGTGGCCATCCAGATAAGGTTCAAGGTCTTGGTTTTGGTTTACAAAACCCTCCACAGCTTGGGTCCTGAATACCTGTCGGAGCGTATCTCCCAAGGGTCAACTGAGGCCCGTCCCACTAGAATGTCGCAGGTGCTCTCACTCCGAGTGGCCATACCTAGGGAGGCATGGAAGTTGCTTACACACAATCACGCCTGCTCTGTGGTGGGCCCCTTGCTGTGGAACCACCTTCCGAGTGAGTTGCACCTTGCACAGTCCCTGCCCACCTTCAAAAAAAGCACTTAAAACCATGCTTTATAGGGAGGCATTTGGTGACCTTTAATTTCATTTACTGTTTGTTTGTCTGTTTCCCCCCTTCCCCTGCCCTTTTGATGCCTCTTGCTGAGGATTTTCCCTCATTATTGTCCTAGTTTTATTTGACTTTTATTCTGTGCTGTATTGCTGTTTTTAATCCTACTATAAACCACCCGGAGTTCCCCCGGAAAATGGGCGGTATATAAATAAGTAAGTAAGTAAGTAAGTAAGTAAGTAAGTAAGTAAGTAAATAAATAAATAAATAAATAAATAAATAAATAAATAAATAGATGTACTCACAATCTTAAGACACTTTCTTCATCTTGCCATTTGGAGCATGTGCCCTAAGCATCTATATTTGCTAGCCTCTAAAGAACTGATTGCTGTTATTATGTCCCCTATTATGTGTTGTTCTTATGTGTCCTATGAATGAACAATCTCCAAAATGTCTTTCCACCTCCTCTGCCCTGTTCAGCCCATGTCAATTCAAGACAGTGGTTTCCTTTAGGGAGTCAGTCTATCTCAGATTGGGGGGGGGTATGCTACCAAAATGCTTGATTGTCTCGTCTGTCTCTTCTGTAGCTATAATAAAAGTCTTATTTAAGTAAGCACAGTTAAGTGTTGCATGAAATGGGAGTATGTTGCTGCCCTCTGTTGGAATACAAGAGATTTGCCACATTTTTAGTTTTTAAAAGACATGATAGAACAATGGAGAAGGTGCACACAACTAATAATTCTATATGGTTTAAATAACCAAAAATTAAAACTTACCGTCTTAAGACAACTGTGCTAATATATTATAGATTTATTTATTTCCATTATATTTGTATTTTAACATTGCTGCCCCAAATGATTCAGAATATGTAACTGCTTTCATTAATACAGAATATTGTGGCATAAAATGGCACTAAGAAAATATGGGTTACGAAATGACAAATTATTTTCTGGTTCGGACTTTTGACTGACAATTCTGAAGTCAATACCATTGAATGGCAGTTACCCAGTAAATCAAATTATACTGTTTGTAGTCTACTACAATAAACTCATAGAACAAATTATGTGTAAAGAAGAGCAATTTATTAGAGTAAATGTACATGAAAGTCTAGAGTTACAGATATTTAAAAATTATAAATTTAAGAAATGCTCTCATCAGTTAGAACAGTATTGTGGGACTTCAAGTTAGAAGAAAACTCTTAAGTTTCTCATTGAGGCATAAAAAGCTAACCCTGCAAATGGCAGTGTATTCAAATCATCAGCTATGTAATTTTGAAATCTATGGAATAGCATCTCAACATCTGAAATTGAGGTGGGGTGAGGGGATCCATTAATCTATAGGCAATGTATAAAGGGAAACACAAAAATATTCTATGTATTTTAGGGAGCCAGTGGTATGATAGTTAAAATGCAGGACTGCAATATGGGAAACACATCTCTCTGAAAATATTTAGGTGAGAATGGGTAGTTATACTCAGCATATATGGAAAAGTCTGTTGGGTTCACAACTGTAGCAACTCCCATAAAGAATGAATTGACACTGAAGCAGAGTTTGGGCGTTTATACACGACCCCTAAACTCCGGGGCAAATGGCTCCCAGCTCCGAAGCTTAAAAATGTTTCCCCACCAGCTCCAGAGTTTACAGGAAATTAAGTGCGACCACACCCACTTTAGCGCGTCCCAGCGCACCTTTCAAGTACCTGCTCTCTGGAGGTGAAAATTCTTTGATGCGATGTAACGATAGTGAGTGCAGGGCTCTCCTCGCTTCTGTTTGTTGGTTTTTTGGCTCCCGCCCCTTTAAGAGCTACTTAAGAGACTGGAATGTTGCCGCGGCAAGAGGGAGAGGCAGAACAGAGGTGAGCCACGTCTCTTTTCTTCCTGTTTTTTCTCCCTCCCCTCACGCAGCCAGCAGCCAGGAGTGCGGAGGGGGTGGGAACACAGGAACAGCAACAAACCCCTAAGATCTCTGGTCCAAATTTAAGTGGCCAGCGGATCTTAGGGGTTGTGTGAAAAGGCTCTTTGTGAGATTTTGCATTGAGTCTGCTGGCTAAGACAAAATATAGAAAAGGGATTGTTTGTTTGTTTGACTAATTAGCAAGCTGTCTGCCTGGGTAGCAGAATCTATGAGATTTTGCATTGGCCTACTAGATTGGCAAGAATACATAAACAATAGATAAAGATCATAAACATCCATATTCCATACCTATAAAAGGGATGTTGTAATGCAAGCAAGCTCCAAGCCAGAACAGAGTCAGTGAACCACAGGGGAATCAAGGAGAGCCAAACCAAGCTGAGAAACTAGACTAATGGGCAAGAGGAAACATAACACCAGCTCTAGAAACAGAAGCACAGAGGCAACACACAGAAATCATGGGTTTTCCTCCATATACTTTAACTGGCAGAGAGCTGATGAGTATGTAAAAAGTATTTTTCCTTACAATTGGAATAATTGGCCCCAAACATTTTTGTCACCAGGGATCAGTATCGTGCTTGTGTGTGCATACACACAACTGCCCCCCAGAGTTCTGTCACAAACAAACCAAAAGTGTTAGAAACGGGTATGTGGTGGTGGTGGTGAATCCCTGTGGTGTAGTGTGTGCGCCCACTTGGGTCTGTGCCTTTCTTTGAAGGAACTCTGCTGGCTGCTGAGGCTCTGGGTTCCTAACAGGTCATAGATCGGACCACACCTCAGGGGTCAGGGGGAACCTTGACATAAGCATTTGTCTACAGCGTAAATTCAGTCTTCATATATCTGTAAGCCTATGTACCTACAGTTTTGTTAATAGCTGTAAGAACAGCTTTAGAATTAATACACCCATTACATGTTTTTCACAAATGTGAAGTTTCCTTATGACATAGAAGAAATTTGGATTAATAAAGCTTGCAAAAGTAGACAACCTAATGTGGCCCGGATTGATTTTTCTCTCTTTATTATCACCATGAGTGAAAACAGTGATTTATTATTGTCCTCTGAAGAGAGCTGTTGCCAGCCCAAGCCTTTCAAATATCTGATGAAGCCCATCTCACTAAAGATAACATATCAGCCGTATTGTTATCAAGGTACAGTATATTGATAGATAACAACCTAATGTGTTTTCCAGCCTCTATTTATTCATTTCAATTAGTGACCCAAATTTTAATACATAACACCCAGGGTTTTATCCTTACCTGTAGCATTGCTTTTTGTAAGCTAACAGTCTTAGCAGCTTAGCAGATTTGCTACAGTATATTCATGGCTAACACCTACATTTTTCCACCTGTGCTGCAAACAAAATATTTATAGCATAGGGTTTAAATTGGATTGCTTTATCCCGCCTTATCCCTGCACTGTGCACCCCATGCATCCTTGTTAGTGTTATTTTTAAGCTGTGATAGTTTGATTTTAAAGGTCAGATTGACTCATACTTGCCTTGTTGAGCAAGCAGTGAGGCTTTTGAAGAGCTTGGGCTGAAATGTATGCAGGAGCTACCTGTGCAAGCACAAGCATCATTTAAAAAAACAGAGGTGATATTGAGCTTCAAAGGGGGAAGCAGGAAACCTTGAAATACCACAGGTGGTGGGTGCACCTGTTCATGCACATGTGCAATGAAACAGGATTGTGGCCTAAGGAGCTTGACTGAAGAAAACTGTTAGCATCACTTTAAAAGGGTGTTTTCCAGCTACACTTAAGGAAAGAAAATTCTTAAATAAATAATCCCATTACTGGAGGAATGCTAAGATATGTAACTAGTGAAGTAGCAACATGTTCCTCAGTTGTTTTCCAGTAATGGATTTTCAGCAGGAGTGAAGAACCTTTGGTTTGCTATACGTTCTAGCTTACAGGCCATATCAGTACTAACTACCTAGTACGGCCAGTGATGAAAGACTGCAGGAATTACAGTTTAGAATCTCAAGGCCTTACCCTGGCATTTAGGATTGCATTCGTCACCTTTGTGCGTCAAATGATCATTTCACTTGGCAAACAATTATTCTTTTCCACCTATTTTATTTAAACTTGCCAAATGGAAATTCACAGGTACTCTGAGGCAGCTACTAAGGGAACCCCAGTGCACCTGCTAAGTAAAAATTATCTGTCAACAGAACTGAAAGCTGAATGAGGGAAAATGCAATCAGTAGTGTAACCCATTGTAGCTGAAAGACCAAAGGTTGCACAACCTTGGGTTATACCAGGGGTGGGTGAAATGTACCCTCAACAGTTCAAGAAATGAACTTGGTTTTTGTTTTTGGTTAAGACTCATGGTCAAACAGCAATAGGATTCTCCACACAAATTGTATTATTGTTTATTTTTGGAGAGGAAAAACTTGGAATGGACAAGAAAGAGTTAATTTCTCTTTCTTTTTCTTCTGGCAAGATGGCAGGTGGCAGAGGAAGTATGTCTCTGTCGCAAGTTTTTAAAAATTCTTTGTGTTTACTTTCTGGCTTTGTTTTAGCTCTTTCATTAGTTTTCTTTTTAGTTTCTTCTTGCTAGTCCTTATGCCTCTGCCTTTTGGGGGTGGGTGGAGGTTTGCCTCCCTCGCCCCCCCTCATCCTTTTCTATCTGTTAATGTGGAACCTTCACCTTGGCCATGGCAGTTGTTTGTACCATGGTTTGGCCAGTAATTGGGTTCTGTCTTGTGCAGGCCGGCTTTTAGGGCCTCACTGTCGTTACCTGGCGGGACTATGGAGGCTGTGGCTGCAGCAGCTGAGAGAGTCCAGTCCCTGGAGTGGTGGCGAGCCTTGATGCCACAGGAGATAAGGGTGGCATGGTGCAGTGGTGTGGTGTTGGTCCTGACGGCGTGGAAAGCAGTGGAGTTGAGGTGGTGACACTCCAACACCCAGTAGTGCCTGGCGATGGTGGAGACGCAACAGTGGTGGTGAGAATGTGGGTGAACGCAATGACGGCGTGGGTAGTGGCAGCCCTCTTGCTAGGGTTCCGGCCCTGTTCTCAGCCAGAGCGACCACGTGGTGTGCCATGGAGGAGGCACGTTTGCTGCTGAAGTGAACTGTGCCGGGGGAGCTGCTGGTTTTCCTCCTTGCTCCCCTGCAGGACTAAGGGCCTTCCTGCAATGTGCCTGTTTGCAGCGGGGGGCTCTCTTGAGTTGCCTGGAGTGTCCACAGGGCTCATAGGCATTACTAACCCTCCGTTGGGATGCTATCTGGTTGTTATCTGGCCGCTAGTATGTTCTGGACCTCAAGGTGGTATTCAAGACTGGGGACGAGACCCTTGCCCCTTTTTAAATCATCATCTGCAGAGCGAAGTGCGCTCTGCAGAGTCCCTGCTGGCCTTCTGTAGAGCGGTGAAGACCATCTTATTCCGCGAGGCCTTTGGTGAACCTAGCCTAGCCTAATAGTTTTTTTTCCCCTCTTCCCCACCATCGACTGATTGCCTATTTTTTTAAATGTTCTGTTGTGCTAGCAGCGAGGTTTGCAACTATATAGAGTGCTCTATGCTGCTCTTATGCTGCTTGTTTTATTATGTGTTTTACTTGTTATAATTATTGTGTGAATTTTGCTGATCACTTCAGCTTTGTAAGCCGCCCAGAGTTCCCTTGGGAAGATGGGCGGGGTATAAATCCAATAATAAATAAATAAATAAATAAATAAATAATCCTATTACCACTCTAGGTTTCTGGAGGCTGGATGGCCGTTAGGACTGGCTTATTATTATTATTAGTAGTAGTATTTTATTATTGTTTGTATATTATTATTATTTTTCTTTCTTATTTAGTATATTATTGTTGTTATTATTATTATCATCATTATTGTCTTTCCCCCCTCTTTCTTTGTTTGATGGGGGTGGGGGGTTGTTGGTTCTTGGTGTTTTTCCCCCCTGGCCTGTGTTGTGTTGGTGTCTTGCCTTTCCTCCCCCTTTGTGTTTTCCCTTGCAATTTCTTATGACAGTGGGATCCTCCATCGGTGTTGTTGAGCCATGGGACGTACGCTTTGGGCCGGAGAGTTGATCTGGTAAGGAGAACTTGGGGCAGGCATTTGGTGCCTGTTCCCCGTTCTGACCCTCTGGTCTACTGCCACATATCAGGGAACCATCCCATCCACACCTCCGACCTGTCCTGTTTGTTTATTAATGGCAGGTCAGTCGACAATAAGATCTCCATCATCCACGATTTGATTGTGGGACACAGATGAGCAGGCTGACCTGGCCTTTATTATGGAGACCTGGGTGGGCACAGAGGGGGGAGCTTCTCTCTCCCAGCTGTGCCCCCAAGGGTTCTGTGTTCAGCATCTGGGCAGGTTAGAGGGTCGGGGTGCCCGTTGTCTTAAGGGAATCTCTCCATGTCAGCAAATCTGCGATGTTGGCCTGCCTGGAGTTGGAATGTCTACACCTTGTGGTGGTTCAGAGGGACAGGTTTGGGATTGTGCTTGTGTACCATGCTTCCTGCGACCCAGCCCTCTCTGTCCCAGAACTCTCTGACTTCATCTCGGCAGCACTGTTGAGGTCCCCCCGCCTTTTGGTGGTTGGGGATTTCAACATGCATGTTGGGCATGGGCTGTCAGGAGTGGCTCTGGAATTCAGGGAGATCATGGCATGCCTGAACCTGTCCCAGCTTGCCATTATATGATTTTCTAATTCTTAGCTAAACGTGACTTCATCTTTCTTTATTATTTTAAAAGCAATAAGCCACCATGAAGACTCTTTTTGGTGGACAAGCAGAAATAAAGAAATAAGTATTCAGGAGCTTCCCAAAGATATGTGTAATGGTTACATTTTGTAAAATTTAAAAAAAACCCTCCTTCCCCTGTATGAAAGGTTATGGGCAACACAATAAGTTTTAACTGATGTTTGCTTCTCCTGGACATCTACCCAAATGACAAGAACTTTAATTTAATATTTCTTGTTCAAATTTATATTTTACTAATTTGTCTCACTAAAAAAAGCATCAGGGGTATTTATTCATGCTTCCAATCTTCTCTAAAGCACATGCGTGTCCCAAAACTGAAATAATAATAGCTAATCTAAATGGTTAGGAAAACACTACCCTACATTACCCGTTGTACAATGGCTTTATTAATAAGCATGTGCCATCTAGTAAATTTGTATTTGTGGTGGCTGTGTTTTCAGGGATTGTGTAGCTTGCTTATGATCAGATGGGCTGGCTCTCCTTCTCAGGAGGCACAGCGGGGAATAGAACTCCCAACCTCTGTCTCCACAGCCAGATATCTAAACTTCTTAGGACTAATCAAAAAGCCACCAAAATGTGTGAGCTTTCAGGTTCTCCAGACATTCACCCCTGCAAGGTGATATTTTCACAGCCTCAGCTGGAGATCAGTGATTGAACCTTCCTTTGCTTTCACCACTTACTTTAATTATTTGTAAATTACATCTATGCACATCTCTCTCTCTCTCTCTCTCTCTCTCTCTCTCTCTCTCTCTCTCTCT
>JAHTLZ010000225.1:5715950-5764885 GCA_023846285.1 Phrynocephalus versicolor
TCTCTCTCTCTCTCTCTCTCTCTCTCTCTCTCTCTCTCTCTCTCTCTCACACACACACACACACAGTCACTCACTCACTCACACACTCACACACACACACACACACTCACACACACACACACACACACACACACACTCACACACACACACACACACACACACACACACACACACACACAGAGAGAGAGAGAGAGAGAGAGAGAGAGAGAGAGAGAGAGAGAGAGAGAGAGAGAGATCCCCAAAGCAACTGGGTGTATCCAATGACTGGCTATAGAAGAATGATTTAATAAATAAATAAATATCAGGCCTACATTTTCTGAATGCAGACTAGATAATGAGTCCCTTATGTGTATGTGTGTGTGTGTGTGTGTTGTGTTGTGTGGTGGGGGTGGTGGGGAATGTATATTTTTAATGATCAAGAAAAACAGAATTCTGATTTGCAATACTGTATTACATTTGCACACTTAAGTTACCATACAGAAGAACTTCGTAAATAAGTCTGCAGGGGTAATGGATTGCTAAATTTTTAATAAAAGAATAATCAACTAATTCTTCCACAAATTGTAGTTAGAAGAATGGTGAAAACACCAGAAATGTTCAAAAGCAGTTTGGTATGTACCTGAGGAGTTGCAGTTAGGATAGAATACAGGAATACAAAATAATTTCCTCTAGGCAGTGGTGTCAGCTCTTGAGGCACACCCATTTTTTTTAGAACAATCCATTTGCCCATCTCCCCATAAGGCAATAACTTTTATCTAATAAATAATAAAAATAATAATTAAATTCTGTAAACCACTCAGAGACAGCTTTAAGCACTATGGGGCGGTTCATAAACAGGACACATTGATTTACTATATACCAGGGCTGTCCAACTTTGAATAGGCCAAGGTCTACTTTTTCCAGATGAAAGTGCCTGAGGGCTACTACACTAAAACTTCTACTTATGAATTTTATCTGTTCCGACTAAGTAGAGCAGCCCTTGAACAGCTCCGCTCGGCTGAGACAGTGGGCTGGCAGACCCAAAGCTTTGCTGGGGCAGTGGTGGTCCTTGAGGTGGGGGAGGTAGAGGTGGAGAACTTATCCCCTCACTTTTGTTATTGATGGCCGGCGGGCTACTTTTGAACCCTTCACGGGCTACTGGTAGCCCCCGGTCTACCTGTTGGACAGTCCTGCTATATACTGTATACTGAATGATTTGTGGTGTCTCCTTTCTGAAGGAGTGGAATGTATATTCGACAATTCCAGTCCATATACCATTGTTATTTTTGTTAGAGTTTTTATAAATTTCCTAAATGCTTGGTTAGGTAGGGTTTGTGTGCCTTTGTGGGTGTGGCCTTAGAGCCAAAGCACTGTGGGACAGCAGTGAAGACTGTTGTACTTCTGACCACAAGCAGAATCCATGAAGAATATGTTGCTTCTGATCCATTCATGATTTCGAAGGGCAACGTTCAGAAAATAAAATATGCACTCTCAATAGTAGTTTGATATACAGTAATTGAATTTATTTTCAGTTCTCTAAATCAAAACTAACAGCAATGTGAAAGGCTAAGGCTGATTTAAAACATGCTTTCTGCATTTTTTCCAGTGGAGTCTTCAGTTTTGTTTCACTTGAATACAGAAATGTTTAAAAATGGCACCTGGTTTGAAGGCAAGCATGAAACGAAATGTCAATACTGCAAATTTCTCCAAAGACACCTGAGATTTATTTTCTGAAAAATACTATTGAAACTAACAGGAGTCTACTACATTTTGCCCTTTGCATCCTCTTTTTTTAATTTTTGTTCCATCTAGGCTGAAATCCTGTTCACAAACCTACCATACATAAGGATGGTAATGTAATCAGCTGTAGATTTTTTTTCAGAAACAATTTTTTTTCAATGCCCCCCTGCCGGGGGCCTGAGGTTCTCCTGGAAACCCTTTTGTAATGAGGACTATTAGGGGCCATGGGGTGAGGAGGAATTTCTTTTTTAAAAATGCTACAGGTAACATCCTCCTGTTGGCTGCAGTTTTGGGAAGTCTAAGACATTGTCCCCAGCCCTGCAACCCCCAATACCTTCCCTATGATTAAACAAACCCCATGGGAGCCTTGCTGCAACTGATGACATCGTCAGCCTTCAAGATATAAATTATGCAACAGGATTTCAGCCGGTGTCATGTTATTTTGGGACAGAAAATGTCCCATGCTGCCCTTTGGCAAGCCATGAAGCCAAGAAGGAGAAATGGCTTACAGTAGGACCCCTGTATCCACTGATTCATTATCCGCTGATTCAGTTATCCACAGTTGGCAGAAGAAAAATATCAAATAAATAATTCAGCAGCTGCAAAGCAAGCTATTGTCACAAACAGCAGCTGTAAAGCGAGCTACTGTCACAAAACAGGAGTTTTGGGGATGATTTTGGGTTCTCTCTTATCTATGTTTTTAATTACCCGCAGGAAGGTCTGGAACCAATCCCCAGTGGATACTGGGGTCCTACGTGTGTGTGTGTGTGTGTGTGTGTGTGTGTGTGTGTGTGTGTGTGTGTGTGTGTGTGTGTGTGTGTGTGTGTGTGTGTTGTGTCGTTACAGTCGTGACCGACTCTCCGTGACCCCATGTCCATGGAGTTTTCTTGGCAGGAATACTGGAGTGGTTGTGTGAAGCAAAATGAATACTTCTGGTAATAATCATTACTATAACATTTTCACTAGAATTTCCATGGCGTCAGAAGATTCCCAGAATCCATTGAATGTGAGTTTTATTTTTCTTACTGGATGAACATCACAATGAGCCAAACCGTTTAAGAATAAGCATAGGTCCCTGACATTTCACTTATTGCCTAACAGGCCTATTTGGAAGCAATGTACATTTTCATTTCAGTCTTCCGGGTTATAATTTTCTCCTCTCAAGCCTCAGGTAAATTTATTATTCTTTTTGGCCATAAAGTAGCTGTCCCATATCTGGCAGTTGTCTAAGCAATTATTATTGTAATTAAAGGGAGGATATCATTAGCCGCAAAATTATTTATCACTGATTTGCCATGAGGTAAACGGGAGGCTTGATAACAGTTTCGGTACAGATACAAGTTATGTTGTTGTTAGCTCATTACAGGAAAGTGTGTGGTTGCTGGGAGCTTATTGTCCACTTTCTGTCTTCCTATTAGAAAGAAATTAGCTTATAAAAACTAAAGGCGGGTTTCGTACTCAAGCTGTTCAATTATGCTTTTTAAAAGCTGCCTTTGAAGCTGTGGAATGGAAGATAGATGAGACACCCTCCAGCCCCGTATAAGTCTTTCTTTCTCTCTCTTTTGATGGCAAGAATAATTACACTGCCCTGCAATAAAATGAATATTCCTAGAGAGGCCTTGCCTTCTTTCCCCTCTCCCCCCATGCATAACACTTTCAGCTTGGCCAGATGGCATAATGAGGTGAATAATTAAAGATCAGACTTCAGGATATGAGTTTTCCTTATACACACACACACACACACACACACACACACACACACACACACACACACACACACACACACACAAAGATCTGGAAAGCCGTGAAAGGCTGTGGGAAAAAAATTGACACTGGTGAAAAAGAAAGGGTTTTATGGGGAAAGTTTGATGGAGTATTAGTGATACTTAGTACCTGTAATATATTGTTCCTGAAAGACAATTCTCTACAAATTATGTGGCAAAAACATTAACTATTCAAGCAAGGTGCTCCCCACCAAAGATACACAATCCCTTTTATTTTAGCAAGACATCTGACTTCTCCTTAAGTTTCCAGATATCATCATCACCATCAGTAGTATGGTAGTACAGTTGTCCCCCACCCTTTCGTGGTTCATATACTGCGGTCCCAGTATATCACGGGTCTGCAGTATATGACACCCCCCCCCCGAGGTAAGGAGGTGAGGCCTTCCCAGGCCCGTCGGAGGCCCCAAAAGTGCTTCCCCGCAAACCGGAAGTGACCTCCAGATCACTAGAAAGCACTTTTGGGGGCTCTGGGGGACTGGAAAGCCCCTTGCATGCCTGTTTGGGGCAGTGCCAGGCCTGGGGTAAGTACAAGAGCCCCCAGAGAGCCCACCCAGTCCCGACCTGGCCCAGCATCCGCATATTGCAGATTTTCAATTATTGCGGGTCAGGTTGGATCCCTAACCCCTGCAATAGGTGGGGGTTTATTGTAGCATCATTAATGTGTATAAAAGCAGTAGTTCCCAGCCTTGGGTAACCCAGAGGTTTGTGGACTGCAGTTCCCAGAAACTCCAGCCAACACCACTGGTGGCATTCTAACCATATAAAAACCTGATGTTCTGATGAACTGCAAATCCCTTAAAGTTGAAATCAAAATGAAAACCGAAACATAAATGAAGGATTGAAGGCTGTAGAACAGGAAAATCTTCACAGAATAAGAATTACACAAAGCAAGGTGAATTGAAAGTGTGTTCCACTCAGTTGAATTGTCATAGCTTCCCCCCGCCCCCATCAATAGCTCTACTTTTTCTGCATTCTCACTGGTCTTGTTCATTACTAAAATTCAGTGTCGTACTGCTAGATACCAAATCAGGCAGGAAATGCATTGTTCCTTTCTTTACTACCTTGAAAGTAAACTGAAGCAACTGACCTGACAGTGCATACACTCTGGGCATATAACCACTGGAAATATCTCAATCAGTAGCTAATATGTACTGTTCCATTGTCTTCTAGCTTGGATAAGGCTTTGGCACCACATACTATACATATATACCATGTATCTGTCTTTTTGCTTCTTCTGTACTCCAAAGGCAGAGGTGTAGAGAAATCATTGTCCCTCTTTTCCATGGGCAAGGATCGGTTGTGTTGCTACAGAGCAGTGGTGGTGAACCTTTCGCACTCCAAATGTTTTGGACCATAACTCCCAGAATTCCAAGCCTAGAATGCCAATGACAAAGGACTGTGGGAGTTGTGGTCCAAAACATCTAGTGTGCTGAAGGTTTCCACCACTGCTATAGAACAAACCAAAGAATTTCTACATTCGATTTCATAGTTGTTTACTCCATTCCATAAATTGGAATTCATGTAGTCCAGTCCATAAGCCTTATCCCCCAATTTATTCCTGGATCTTAAAAACAGGACCTCAATAACACACAGCAGTAGGAGAGACACAAAGAAAGGTCTGCCAATACAGAACCAGGATAACATTCCACAGTGATAGAAAAATCAGAATAGCTCTTTAGAACTGGGTACACTCAGAAACCTTTTCTTTTGAAGAGTAAAACCAAAATGTTCTGCTTATATACCCCCCCATAGTGCTTCAAGCACTCTCTGGGTGGTTTATACAATTTAATTATGCAGGCTACACATTGTACATAAGAACATAAGGCCCATCTAGTCTAGCTTCCTGTATCTCACAGTGGCCCCACCAAATGTGTCTGGGAGCGCACAAGACTAGATATTTGTCTCCTGATACCACTCCTGCATCTGGCCCTTGAAGTACCCCAGTTATAAGCCTGGAGATTACACATCTCCATCATGGTTTGTAACCTGTGATGGACTTTTCCTCCAGGAATCTGTCCAGTCCCCTTTTGAAGGCATCCAGGCCAGATGCAATCACCACATCCTATGACAGGGAGTTCCACAGACTAACAACACACTGAGTAAAAAAAAAATTCTGTCTGTTCTCAGTCTCCCAACCCTCAGTTTGAGTGGATGTCCCCTAGTTCTGGTATTTTGTTAGAGGGAGAAGAGGTTCTCTCTATCCACTTTACTCATGCCCTGCATTATTTTGTACGTCTCAATCATATCCCCCCTCAAGCGCCTTTTTTCCAGACTAAAGAGCCCCAAATGTTTCAGCCTTTCATCATAAGGGAGGCCCCCCAGCCCAGTAATCATTTTAGTCACTCTCTTTTGCACCTTTTCCCAGTTCCACTATGTCTTTTATGAGATGTGGTGACCAGAATTGTACACAATACTCCAGGTGCGGCCTTAACAATCATTTTGTACAATGGCATTATAATGTTGGCTGTTTATTTTCAATCCCATTTTTGATCATCCCTAGCATGGAAATGGGTTCTTCGCTGATGTACTTTTTCTGAATTGCAGCTGCTTGCTGGGATATTCTGATAAGTGACTTCTCCAAGCTCTGCAGTCATGGTGGCATTCTCCTCTCTCTCTTTCCCCCAAGAATTAGCACTGCATAGGTCGCTGGCACTGCACACCATCTTGTGCAAAGCTTGAAAGATCATCCAGGAGACCCAGCAAGTCAACACAGATGTAAATTCCAAAGCTGCCCATTAATCATTTCAAGTTTTGATCTTATAATAAACAGATCACAGCGGAGATTAATCCATTGGCAGGCTTATCTGCTTCTGTTCAGGCATGTTCTACTCACAGTTTTGTCAAGCACAAGATAATGTTGGATACAGCCAACAATCTTAAACCTGATTATCTTTTCTTGTCTCTTCATTGCTGCCCTTCTGAGGCTCAGATGTCTTCTGATCCCATGGCCGCAGTCTCCATTTGGATGTATGACTGAACCAAGTTATACACATCTGTAACCATTTCAATCTCTTAATTGTCAAAATTGAAGTTATGTAGTTCTTCTGTAGCCATTATTTTCATTTTCTTAATGTTCAAGCTTGTTTTCCCATTTTTCCTCTTTCATCTTCACCAGAAGCCATTTCTGCCAGTCATATGTCATTCACATATCTTACATTGCTGGTGTTTCTTCCACCAGTTTTCACTTCTCCTTCATATGGAGATAACCTAATCCCATATTCCATAAAATCATCAAGTGCAACAATGTGTCACTGGTGATCAAGGCCAAGATAACCCACACAATTATATTTCCAGTTGTCATGTATGGATATGAAAGATGGGCAGTGTAGAAAGCCAATAGGAGCTAAATTGAAATACTGTACATTTGAAATGTGGTTGCCAGAATCCTCCAGCCAGGCTAGAAGGTTCTGAGAATTGTAATCCAAAGAAGTAACTTTTCTAGACCTTGCCCCTCTGTGACTCAAGCCCATTAGATCTTGCCCTGCCTTCCGGTACACACTCTCTTTTCATAATGGGATTTCTAGACAGCGGTCTCACCTGAAGTCTCTGTCTTGCATAAAGATAATATAATGTCAACCTGATCAGATCCAGATAATTTGAATGAATAAAGACAGCACTACATTCTGATTTAGCCCAGATAATTTTGTTAGTTCAGATCATTGTTGAGCAAGCTATATTGCTGAGAACTGTTCTTGGGAAAGCCATTCTGTGAAAGAATGCTTGATGAGATGGCATTACAGAGATGATGATTATAAGGATGATATATAGGAGAATCACAGCCAGGCTAAGTTATTCATTTATCTAGCTTACACTGATTTACACAGACTACCTCCTTAGCATCTAATAGGTTTCTAGTCTGCCATAAATACTAAATGACTGGATGAGAATCAGAAAATGACATGCATAGGTTGTCATTTATATTTTCCCCATCATAGCAATATTCACCATTGCTTCTTTGGTTCTGGAATAGTGCATTTCAAAGAGATTGTCCTAGAAGTTCCAACATTGTTAATGATTATCTTCCTTTAGCAACCATAAGGATAGACCCTAACAGTTTTAGCATTAAGGCTTATTTGAAATTACGGTTAGGAGTCAGTGTACATATTTTTTATTTCCGCACTCCACTGAGAAATGTCCAAGTCTACCTCCAAATTAATCCTGTGTGTTGTATCATTACAGTTGTGACAGACTCTATGTGATCCAATGTCCATGGAGTTTTCTTGGCAGGAATACTGGAGTGGTTTGCCACTTCCTATTCCAAGCACCCTTAGCACCTGGTATTCCCTGGTGGTCTCCCATCCAAGTACTAACCAGGGCCGACCCTGCTTAGCTTCTGAAATCAGGCAACATTGGATGTGCTTAGGGTAGCTAGGCAGCTTAAATGAATTCTACCTATTGACAACCAGATTATGTCATATCAGATTCTCAGTTTCATGATTTGCCAAAACAAACAAACAAACAAAACCAGCATGAGATGCATTTGTGGGTGGGATACAAAAATTACCCCAGTAACACAATGTAAGACTTTTCTGAACACTTGGTATACCAATAAGTAAATTTATTTTCTATTTCTGTATAAAGCAATCAAACCATTCAGGTTGAACTCAGCAGTACATATAGTACTCTTGGGTGACGGGCAAGGTCATACCCAGACTTGTAGTCTATTTCTGTGTGGATTCTGCAACAAAAAGCAACTCTGGGGGACTGAAATGCCCCATCCTGATGCATTAACATATCACATATTGCCCATTGTAAGATATAGCTTTTTGTTCAGCGGCCTACATTTCCAAGAAATGTCGAGAAAACTCTTTGTGAAGACAGGAGGCGATTACAGCCTTGTCTGGCTTCAGATGAACCTAACAGAAGCAAAGGCCCTATTATGTTAATTGAAGATGGCATTGATTGGCTACTGCCAAGGAATGCAGAGTGCTCTGCACATAATGGGTGCTGGGAAATGAATGTGGATAATGAACACAGGTCTTTGACAGCAGCCTGGGGAGCAGTTGTCAACAGTGATGCTAAACAGGAGGGCCGCCCATCAGAATCTTGCTGTCACTCAGCAAATGCCCAATTCATAGCTCTCACAAAGAAGACAGTCTAGTTTCTATGATGCGTTCATTTCATCAGACTGACAAGCCTCACTGCCTCCAGTGCAACACCTCACTGTATCTGTCACCTTACAATAATGGAAGATGGAGTTCTTAATCTTAATCTATTAGGCACTGTCACAAGGAAGCAAAAATATGAAACTTTACAAATGGAGAAAAATGGGGGAAAAATCAATTCAAGTAAGAGCAAAACCATATGTGAAGCCCTGCAAACAGAGATAATGTTTACAAGAAGCCAACTCCCAGAGAATTCTCCTTTTCTTCAAAATCTGAAAAGCTGGATATATTGCTGCTGGTTCATTATTAGATGCTCTACTGACCAGACCCTAGAAGAGTTCATTCTTTTGTACAACCCCCTGCCCCCAGAATCATCCAGTCAGCATGGCTATTTATTTATTTATTTATTTATTTATTTATTTATTTATTTATTTATTTATTTATTTATTTGAATTTTATACTGCCCATCTGGAAGCAAGATCACTCTGGGCGGTTTACAGAGTGTTGCAGAGTTCTGAAGTTTTGTTTAATCCCCCTAGCTATGAAGCAGAAGTACAGAGATTTGCAGACCAGAATAGCTCAGAGTCGTCCATTTCTTTTTCTCATCAACTGGCACTTACAGACTTTAGCAGGAGAAAGATTAAATGGTTACATTGCTTATAACTGGCCAGATCAAGCAGTAAAGTGACCAACATAATTGATTTCAGCAAGAGACTTCCACAGGCTCTAGAGAAGGGGAAAGCTCTTAAAAGAAAGGTAGGGCTGTCTTTGAACTAACTACTGATTAGTTAATGCTGGATAGATTGACAGTTACTGCAGCCCAGAAATATTCCATACAAGACAAACCTACTAAAGGAAACATGCAAGTTTGGAAAAGCAAAACAAAAATCACACCAAAACATCCAACAGTTACTCCTTGGGGAATTCTAGATGTTGTAGTCTAAAAAAGATATTTTGTCAAACTCTAGGTATGGACAGCTGCTATTTAAAATTCCAGGCAAAATCAAAGAAAAACAAAACAAAACAAGATATACAAAAGACACAAAACATGTGGCACCTTAAAGACTAACTTTTATATTTTAATGTAACATTTCGTGGACATATCAACTTTTTCAGACCTTTAGCAGCAGAATGAGATGTGCAATATATGTAATGGACTATATGTTTCATATCAAATATTCATTTGCTTTTGTATGTAGGTGTATTTCCTCTCCAAAACTTCTGCTATTTAAAATGTGGACCATAATAACCCCTGTATGTAAACCGAGCAATGGATCTGGTACAGGATAAACTACCTGGTAATGAATTCCTTCTTGCTTTCCAGAAAGGAAGGCAGGATGTAAGTAAATCAAAGGTCTGAGAAAAATGCTGTTGGATGAGACAAAGGCCTACTTAACCTGGCAAGCTGAGTCTTTTAGTGGTCAACTAGGAGGCAACTGAAAGCCCCTGGGAGCATAAGCGTTCCTTTCTGTTCATACTTCAGAGGCAACAGAAGACCATCAACATTTCTAATAGCCATTGTGAGTCTCATCCTGCCTTTCTAAACTCTATCTTGTGGTAGCGAATTCCACAATTCTACTATTTATAGAATACTGACTATCCTAAACCTCACCCCATTCTGCTTTATAGCTTGACTCAGAATTCAAAATTATGAAACAGGAACTCTCTTTTGTATGTCCTGTGTTACTCTTTTGGGGACACTCAAAAGGTTTTCTTTACTGAATAGCAAAGATTGGACAACATGCCTACAACAGTACTTCTCAACCTTCATCTCCCTAGAACAGTGATGGTGAACCTTTTAGAGACTGAGTGTCCAAACTGCGATTCAGAACCCACTAATTTTTCGCAGAGTGCCAATACAGCAATTTAGCCTGAATACAGGTGGTTGTGAAGGGCAATGTCGGGTGCCCACAGAAAGGGCTCCAAGTGCCACCTTTGGCACCCATGCCATAGGTTTGCCAACACTGCATTAGAACACAGTCCCTCACCAAAGGCTGCTGAGAAAATTGCACAGTCAGGGGATAAGAGGGCAAGTCCTCCTATGGATTGAGAACTGGTTGAGATCCAGGAAACAAAGAGTAGGTGTCAACGGGAAATTTTCACAATGGAGAGAAGTGAAAAGCGGTGTGCCCCAGGGATCTGTCCTGGGACCGGTGCTTTTCAATCTGTTCATACATGACCTGGAGACAGGGATAAACAGTGAGGTGGCGAAGTTTGCAGATGACACAAAACTTTTCCGTGTGGTAAAAACCAGAGAAGATTGTGAAGAGCTCCAGAAGGATCTCTCCAAACTGGGGGAATGGGCCGCAAAATGGCAAATGCGATTTAATGTAGCCAAATGTAAAGTAATGCATATTGGGGCAAAAAATCAAAACTTTATCTACCAACTCATGGGCTCTGAGTTATCCGTGACGGATCAGGAAAGAGATCTTGGTGTTTTGGTGGACAGCTCCATGAAGGTGTCTACCCAATGTATGGCAGCAGTGAAGAAGGCCAATTCCATGCCAGGGATTATCAAAAAGGGGATTGAAAATAAAACAGCCAACATTATAATGCCATTATACAAAACAATAGTAAGGCCCCACCTGGAGTACTGTGTACAATTCTGGTCACCGCATCTCAAGAAAGACATAGTAGAACTGGAAAAGGTGCAGAAGAGAGCGACTAAAATGATTACTGGGCTGGGGCACCTCCCTTATGAGGAAAGGCTAAAACATTTGGGCCTCTTTAGTCTGGAAAAAAGGCGCCTGAGGGGGGATATGATTGATACGTACAAAATAATGCAGGGCATGAGTAAAGTGGATAGAGGGAAGTTCTTCTCCCTCTCCCAAAATACCAGAACTAGGGGACATCCACTCAAATTGAGGGCTGGGAGAGTAAGAACAGACAAAAGAAAATATTTTTTTCACTCAGCGCGTTGTTAGTCTGTGGAACTCCCTGCCACAGGATGTGGTGATGGCATCTGGCCTGGATGCCTTCAAAAGGGGATTGGACAGATTCCTGGAGGAAAAATCCATCACAGGTTACAAACCATGATGGAGATGTGTAATCTCCAGTCTTAAAACCGGGGTACTTCAAGGGCCAGATGCTGGGGAGTGATATCACGAAACAGATATCTAGTCTCGTGCAGTCCCAGACGCATCTGGTGGGGCCACTGTGAGATACAGGAAGCTGGACTAGATGGGCCGTTGGCCTGATCCAGCATGGCTCTTCTTATGTTCTTAACAGTGGTGATGAACTTTTGGCACTCCAGATGTTTTGGACCACCACTCCCAGAATTCTGAGCCTTGATTGCCAATGACAAAGGACTGTGGGTGTGGTGGTCCAAAACATCTGGAGTGCCAAGGGTTAGCCACCACTGCCTTAGAACCTCAACCAGAGCTTTTGGGAATTTTAGTTGAAAAAAATTTGGATGGCCAAAGACAGAACCAACATCTTTCTTCACTATCACAATCCTATGAATGCTGTGTTTATTAGACGATTTGCACTTCCAAGCATATGCCTACTTTGCTAGAGGCCCAACATCACAGCAAAAGAAGACCCCTTAAAATGGCACCTTTTAATGGGGAGGGAAGGAAAAATCCATACCAAGCTCAACAGGTTATTCATCAAGCATAAGGCATGTAGCTAGAAACAACGTATGAAAGAACTTTAGCTTAGTACAGATCCATTGCTGAGCTGATGAACGAAGACAAGTCATTTAAAAATGAGCAGAAAGTTCTCGCAAGATGTCTGCTGTCCTGTTGCGTTCTCTGTAGCCCTCCACTTCTTAAATCATTCTCACCACTATAAAAGCAGAAAATTCTGGCAACCTACAATTAGGCTGGGGGGGGGCTACAGCAGGGATGGCCTCCTGCCAAACCACGTGCCTTCTTTCATCTGCATATTTATACATTTAAAGAGATAGAAAACTTTAATCGCATTTTAATAACTAGGTACTTTGAACTCCATCAATCCTCTTCTCTGAGGCTGCTTCTCAACGTCCTCTCTGATCTTCAAAGAGAGAAAGGAATACGTTTTTGTGTCCCTTCCATGGTTATTTGCTGCGCAGTTACCTCGGGGAGGAAGGGGAGGATCCTCCAGAGTGTCTAATGTAGACCAAGGTTAAAAGTTTTTCATCAGATAGGCTGCCAAAGATGACTGTTTTGAAGATCTGTGGTGAATGTACAAACATAAGCGGGTGGGAGGAGGGATGGTGTTTCCACCTCTAAAATGATGTCTCTGCACAGTAATCTGACAGTTGAATAAACTGTTTCAAAGAAACTAGTATTAAACAGACAGTTAATACAATCCAGGGATACAAACTGGCACGACAGATCAATAATTAACTAAAGCACAGGTTGGTGTTGACCCATCATGCTCGGTCATGATGTTCTAAGACAGGCCACACTGGTGGCACCAACAACCTCCCCTTCAGCCTGATTTATTAGTTGCTCCAGTTGTTTTATGTCTTATGAGGAATGCTTAGAAAGCTGGGAATGTTCAGTGTGAGGAGACGGAGCAGCTGGGAGAACCAATAAGAAGTGTGTCGTCTGAGCCCAGTAGGGATAGAAAAGAAGAAGATAAAGAGTTGGAGAGACGCATTAAAAGACTACATGTTATTGAATTATCTGATGATGAAAAGGAGGATTGGGAGGCTGCGGCAGGTGGGAGAACAAGAGATGCGTATTGGGTGGCGGAAGAGAGAACCGGCCAATCAAGACGACGTGCGCGTGAGGAGAAAGGCGGTTGGGGGGAGGGGAAGGAGAGAGTGGACAGTTGGAACAGGAGAGTGAGGGAAGCTAGCACCCAGACGGAGGGGGAGAAGAAATGTGACTGCGCGGGCTGGACGAAGGTCCAGAAAGGGGAAGATTGGATCTGGGCAGTCCATGTAAGACCCCTGAAATGGCCCGAGAACTCAAACAGGTTCCGAGCACGGAGGGAGGCGAAAGGTGTAATACCTGTGGCTCAATGGGCCAAACACCCGTGTTGCGGGACTCAGTGTCTGGGTCGGGGGTCACCCACCCCACCGTTTCCCTGAGAGACATTAGTCTTAACGTAACGCCCGTTGGCGAAGTTCCGTTACAGTCTAAGTTTGAGAGAAACGTTGAAATGTCTATGCCGGTGCTGTTACCAGAAACTGTTGAATTTACCCACAAGGACTTTGAGTTGAGTTATAATAAAAACCCTTTTGAAGTTTTCTTAAAAAATGACTCGTCTCCAGTTTGTGAATTAGAACCGCCTAGAGGGAGATTCAAACCCTCACATTCAGCCTTACAATAAGGCTGAGAGGGGATATGATAGCTATGCTTAAATATTTAAAAGGATGTCATGTTGAAGAGGGGACTGGTTTGTTCTCCATGGCTTCAGAGACTAAAATGTGGGGCAATGGTTTCAAATTACAGGAAAAGAGATTAAATTTAAACATTAGGAAGAACTTCATGGCAGTTAGACCTGTTCGGCAGTGGAATGTGCTGCCATGGAGAGTGGTGGAGTCTCCTTTGGAGGTTTTTAAGCAGAGACTGGATGGCCATATGTTGGGAGCCCTGTGATGGGGGTTCCTGTGATGGCAGGGCTTTGGACTGGATGGCCTTTGAGGTCTCTTCCAACTCTATTATTCTATGAAATAACAGGTGGATACCCACAGTGTGGTATTAAGCCGTGGCTCCCAGCCACGGGTACACAAATATTCTTGACTGCAACTCCCAAAAGCTCTTTCCAGCACAATCAGTGGTAAAAGTTTCTGGAAGTTCTAGTCCAAGAATGTCTGGTGACCTGAGGTTAGGAATCACTAGGACAGAGTGACAGACTAGGATTAAGGAGGCCTGGGCTTGAATCCCAGCTCAGCCATGGAAATTTACTGGGTAAAAAGAACTGCTAAAACCACTCCGGTAACATCTCACTTATCTTGCAAGCCCTATTAGAGTCACTGTAAGTCAGTTCCAACTTGAAAGCACATAGCAACTTCAAATAACAGGTTAAAACAACATCTTATTTGGCTAAATAAATAAACAGTATTTTAGTCTTCATGTGTGGATAATCACAATTACACATGGCTCATTTCAATTACTATCATCCCATTTTTAAAAAGTCAAAATTTTAATTTTTGATCAATAAACCCTAACTGTCTCTTAATGTTTTATTCACTAATTTAAAAAGCAGAGCCTCTTTCCTGTGCCTCCAACCTCTGTTCCATTCATTACCTAATATCTGATAAGCATCTTGACAAGACCATCCCCAACACCTCAGGCAAAATGCTATCCTTCTCACTGTCCATATGGGAAACTTGCCCCTCTTGAAGGAGCCACAGTGCTCTTGTTTCTGCTCAGTCTCTGCTAATATTTCCTGCTGCTTCAGTGCAATGAAATAGGGAGGGTGAGGGTGTCCTCCATCATATATAAGAAAAAGAAGCAAGCTTAAGTTGTTTTGCATCAGTCTGGCAATGACCATACAACATAGGCAGTTACTTCATGTCCTTCTTTGTTCCACGACTAGTTTTGTACCATGACAGCGTTGGTTGGGATCACATGGTTTTGTCCCTGTTTCAGTGTTCCCATGGTTGTGACAACTTGTCTCGTGACAAGTGTTACCTCACGGTCTTGTACCGTGACAAACACTGAATTTGTCTAGCTTCCTTTTTCCTTTTGGGGGGGCTTAAAAATTCTTTTTCAATATTTCACTTCTGAAAAGTTAAAATAATAATAATATAGTAGACACCATTTTCTGAGAGAAACGAATGTTTTGTTGCATGACAGTCGTTACTACATGGTGTCTTGTCTCAGAACAAAGCGGGAACAAAGAGTGACAAGGAAAAGCCCTACCCCAGCACCAGGTACAGTATTGACATGCTTAGCACCCATTACAAGGGTGTGGTCGAGATAAATTTCAGTAGTTGCACGACGGACGTGAAGTCACATTTTTTGTAACCCTCCTAAGCGCAACACTAACAGAGACAAAACGGACGTGAAGTAACTGCCTTTCTGTATATCTTAAGGGCCATAGCATGGGGAAGAACGCTGAAGAAGATTTCTCCATGTCCATCTCCATGTCCATATAACAAGTATCAAGCTAAAACTTTCTGATTATAGTTGAAACCAAAACAAAATTGACAGGGACAGGGCGGCAAGTTCAAAGTGAAGAGGCTGGTTAAAAAGAAACACACATATTCCTTAGATGTAGGGTTCCTAATCCAACCTCATTAACACTGCATATTAAAACATTACAAGCAGATGCAAGAAACATCAAAGGTAAGCTGGCAATAGTTTTAAAAAAGGAGGAACGTTGCATTACATAAGAGGACAGTCTCTTAAGACATGTTTTATGCGTATGTGGTTGTACTTCAGTTATAATTTGCCCACTGGAGATGTTTGTTTCTTCCCAAGGTGCTATCTTGTAATATTATAAGAATATAATATTACAAGAGCGTATCACTGTCTAGCATTGTGGCCAATAAGGTAGGACTGAGAAAACATTAGTTCATACAGTATCTTCATCTCACTGAGTGATCTCCAGTAAACACATTCAACCTAATTTACCTTACAGTGTTAATGAGTGGGGAGACCTGAGCACATATACTGTGCAATAATACCTTGGTTTAAGAGCATTTTGCAAGACAAGCAAACATTTCTTCTAAATTTTGCCTTGATCAACAAGCAATGTCTTGATATAAAAGCACTAGAGCATGTCACACGATCACATGTGAGCCATATGGTGGCTCTCTCCCCAATCAGACAGGGAGGCGGGATGATGCATGTCCTTGCACAGCTCCTGATTGGCCAGCGCCACAGAAAGGGAAAGAGGATGCATCGGAGGCTGCATCCAGACTGGAATTTTGCCAAGCACGAGCTAAAGCAAGGTAAGACAGTGGTTTATTTTGTTCCGGAGGATGGGACTACATTCAGAACACCAGCTGTGCTAGCATGTTTCGTTTTGGATCTAGTCCCCTTCCAAAACGAAGCACCCATCTCTAATTACAACACCTCCCCTCATCTCTGGCTGGGACATTGAAAACCAATAGTATGTAGCAGAGCTTCACATGTTCTAGTTGTGCAACCCTAACAGTAGAGAGTTGTAGAAAAAATTACTGTACCAGTATATTTTCCAAGCTCTGCAGAAGCCACTAGTGCTGGCAGCTATCATATATGTGAAAGAAGGAATTGGTCAGCTGTCCACTTTGAGAAACAGTCATTGGCACCCATCACCAACTAATAAATATTACCCCATTATTTATCACCAGAATTTCATAGCCAGCCATCTCTACTGTGAAATTCTGTATTCAAGAAAAATCAACTTTTCAAGGTTGTCTTAAATAGTACACAGTTCCCATATACTGTACTTTGACTTTCTTTTATCTCTCTGTTAATTTTGACTCATTTCTCATCTGTTTCTTATTTTTCAAAATGAGTCCTCTATGGGTTTTTTTTTTAAAAAAAACCCAGTATTTTGTCTGTTGCTATCATTTTATCTCTGTTGTTATAATCTGGAAATAAAATTCCAAAATGAAAAGAAATTGAAAACATGTTTTCTCCTTCTTATCTAAAAGACATCAAGTTTCTTTTTCTCTCATGAAAGCTTTTTTCCACTCACAATTTCTTTCCCAGCATGTGATAAACACTTTGTAAAGAAATGCTGCTCCTCCAGGGCCGATCCCCTGTAGTTTTCAAAGATCATGCTAGACCCTCTCCAGAGGTGGCTGTGAGGACAACAGATAGTTGATAGCACAGAGATAAACTGACTCCAGCAGTAGTGTCTGCTCCAACAAATGCACAAGGTTATTTGAAGACCCACTGCCTCCAGGTGTTTTACTTTGCAGCCATCTTCTCTGTATAATTAATTTTACACTAGTGGAATGGAGACCACCACTGGGCCATCCCCAAAGTAATGATCACATGCTGTCATCATTATCAGTTTTTTCTGACTTTCTTATCTGGCTGCTGTTTTGTAGGAGAATCAGAGAAAAAAACAAAGACCTACATTTTCTTAGTGTCACCAAGCCTGCTGCATCATATGCTATTAGAGTAAGTGTTGTCCAAATGTGCCCCTCCATATCTTGACAGTCTGCACCTTGCATAGCTAATGGCAAGGAATGCTGGGAACTAGTTTGTCAACATCTGGCAAACAACATTATCTAGTTTAGAGTCTGAGGATCCTGCTGTAAAGACAGTACAAAAAGTATCTGTCTGATCCTATAATACAGAGGTTCTCAACCGGGGGTTGTGACCCCTTTGGGGGGTCAAATGACCCTTTCACAGTGGTTGCCACGAACCAGTGTGGCAGGAAGGCTGGCCAACCGGCCAGCTGAGGGGGTAGCGCGGCTCCTTGGCTGCCTGCCTCCTCCTTGGCTCAGGGACCAACATGACAGGCAACCTTCCCTCTTCGTTTGCATCACCCATCCCAGCAACGGTAGTAAGAAACCAATTAAGGAAAAAGTGTGTGTGTGGGGAAGTCCTAGTCTGATGGAAAGGGGCAACGCACTGGAGGAATAGCTGAGAATAATGGAGCAAGGAGGGGGAGGTGACAACAAGGAAGCGTGAACAAAATATAAATAAATATATCCCTCCTAGCACCTTGCCATCCTGTTCAGACCTGCCTCCAGCCTCAACATCTGGGCCCTCGGTAGCGCTGCAACTGCTCCTGCCGCTGCCGCCCATTCCCTTCTCTTGCACTCACCCTCCTTGATGGGAAGGGGGACCGTCGGCAGCAGCTGGAGTAGTCATTGGCTCCGGCGTGTGGGCTGGATGGGAAGGGAAAGGAAGATGAGGCGTGGCTGAGCACGCTTCTGTGTTCACCAGGTGTGTGTGAGGGGGGCGTCACAAAGCAAAGATGGCGGTGGTGGTAGGAGGACAAGCCAGTCCCTTGCCTTCACCTGGACTAGGCTCCACCATTGCCTTCAATGTCACCACCAACAGCAGCAGCAGCAGCAGCAGCAATATGGACTCACAAGTGGGGGGGGCAATGAGGATGATGCCCACTCTCCAGTGGGGCTTGTGGGTTCCTCTTTTTCCTGCCACCCCCCTGAGCGCCATGTTGCGGGTCTCCCACCCGGGGAGGGCAGGGAAGCTGCCGCCGCCACCACCCTAGCACACTCCTGCTCTTTCTCTCCTCCCCCTCTCCTTCCCTTGCATCTCTTCATCTGCAGCCCCTCCTTGTGGTTTTTATGGGACTCTGAAGCTTTGGGTATATCATCCTCAGAGATCCTTGTAGCAGCAGCAGTGTCAGGCCATGAATGGCAAAAGTGGTGAATGAAGAAGATGCAGAAGTACCCATAGGAAGGCACAACATATTTCTGCAACATACAGTGAACTCACTTAAAACAAATCACTGTACAATCTGGTAAAGGAGAAGACTGCTTAAGACTCTCTGTCCTTTGCCCCATGGTTCAAAACCGTTTTGTCTTTAATGACTGTCTGTGCTGTAGCACATGGATTTTTTTTCCTTCCTTCAAGATGCCTTCAAAGTGTTCAAGCTGAGGAATCACCTCTGTTCAACAAAGCACATGACTATAGTTGCTATAGTTGTACAGTGGACCCTTGTATAACAAACAGCTTGTATAACATAAAATTTGTACAACATAAAAAATTCCGGAGATAAGGGAAATTTGCTTAACATAATCGCCTATGGGGAGAATCCGTGCAACATAAAAATGGGATCACTCCATTTTCAATGCATTCCTATGGGAATTTGTATAAAGGAAAATTTGCCTAAGATAATTTCATTTGGAACGAATTAATTCCTTTATACAAGGTACCACTGTATTTGTTTCTGTGGCTTGTCTGCACGCACAAAATCTATTTTTCATGCAGAACTCTTCTCAAATTTCTTTAATATAACCCACACCCATCCACCCATCCACCCCCCATGCATACAAAAATTTATCCATGTCTAGGAGATGCTCTGCTCTATTTAGATTGCATCCTCTCAGTTTGACTTATAAGAAACTAGGAAGTGAATTGCAAAGTATTGGTATCTCTTTTACAAAGGGTGCACAACTGTTCTTACACCCCAGTTTTGGGTAATGCTGACTTATCTCTTCCCAGTTTGGGAAAAGCACCCAGCCTTTCAAAAAAAAAATCTCTGTGAGGTAGTAACAGAGAAGAAAGAACTCCCAGCTGACAGGACCACCACCTCAAAAGAATAATCCCTTGCTCTTAATTGAAGGAATGCCTCCATCACAAAAGCTCAGAGTAAGGTCACCATTTTAAAGAAAGCCCTTGTCATTACTGCAGCTTTCTTGCTGTGCTAAAGAGGATATATCCATTAATCACTTCTTCTCCAAGATGAGCTGTTTGTCTATGCTTTTGAACTGTGGACAGTTGCATCACAATGGCCACGGCAGAGAGGCCCACTTTGTGTTAATGAGGCCTTATCAGCTCAGAGACTTTCCTCAGTTGCAGGGGTTGCGTTCTGTCCAAACAAGGCATTGTTGAAAATTCCATGTTTTAAACCTTTCCCCAGATAATTAAAATAAAAGGTTTCTCTTCCCTAGGAGCCAAGGTTTTTCTGCCTGAGGTGAAGGACAAGAGGGCAGGCCCCCTCCCTTACCCACCGTATGACCTCTTGCCTGAGGTGGCTGGTTTATCCTTCCAATATAATAACAGGCTACAGAGCTACTGAGTTTAGAAGTTCCTTTTTTGAAATGTAACTGCCAGAATCCCCCCCCCCCCCGCCCAACCAGCAGGGTCCCTTGCCACATTGCCACTTTCTGAAGGCTGTCTAGTCATGATATCAGGTCAATTTAGCATCTGTGGTATAAAACGGATCGTAGAGACTGGGTGTGTAATTTGGTTCAAACATCTTCAAGTTCTTCATCCAAATTTCCTGTCAGCCATTAACTTTTTAGAAATAGAAAGCAGCTGGGGAACACTGAATTTATTACTGGAAGAGCATATTCTCACCGCTGCTGTATAAAAAAAGAACATGTCACTTTAAAAATAAAGCCAAAACCAAAATCATTTGTAAAAAATGAATCCAGTTGTCCTCACAAAATAGCAGATTTTTTCTAGGATATAGTGTTGCAACTATGACCACATATTAGGTGTTATATTTATACTTCATTTGTGTTGCGACATTATTCTTTTGGCCTCAACATGAGATCTGTAAGGTAAGGTAACTTGGAAGTCATGCCTGGGTTAGGACCACTATGAACATAGTGTTGTACTGGGGTTCAAATTCCTGCTTGAACATGGAAGCTCACTTGTTCTAGGGAAGGGGGCACTGGTGAAACCGCACCTTAAATATCTCACATACCTCAGAAATCCTGCTAGGGACACTTTAAGTCAATGTTGACCTGAAGGAACAAAAAACACGCAAATTGCCTTCTTTCTACCATAATATCATCCATATTTACTTGAGTTCGGTGGGACATATTTCCGAACAACACTGTAAAATCAGAATGTATATAAGATACAGCCTTTTAAAAACAAAATAGCTGCCATTCATTTTCAGCGTAAAACAATTTTTATAGAATAAACTTTGTCTACATAAATAGTTTGAACATTTTTCTCAGTAGCATGTCTTTCATTGAAAGTAACATGAAAAACCTCCAAGGTTCATAGAAAACTTTCAAAAAGCTTCAAGTCAAACTCCATCAGCTGACATCCTATGGATTTCACAAAATAAATATCTATCCCACCTTCTTTCATATTTTGACAGTTGTATTACAGCCATCATGAATCCAAGACACAAGCTGTGGGCTTGCGTATGTATGGCTATGTAGGCACAGAGACAATAGAACTGTATAAAGTCAGAAGGCGTGGAAGCCATTTTCAGTGATAAACCATCCTTTGTTATGAAAATGAGGGTAAATGGCTCACAATGACTAGGAAACAGCTGAAGCAGCCAGATGACTAAAATCTAGATCTAAAAGTCTGTGAGAGGGAACAAAGCAGAACAGAGAGGCATTCCAAGGCTTTGTAGAAGAGACATGACTGGGAGTAACCACATTTGGGCTCTAATAAAAGCACCTTTTGCAGAGCTATCCTTGCACTGCTATCCTTCAGCAGTGTCTATTTCCAAAAGCAGTAATAAATAGTTGCTAATTATATACCGGGATATTATAATGGGCAAACTATCCCAGATGTAAACTGGAATGTCTCATTCGAAAGAAATGCAGGTAATCCTACTTCCATGGCTTTATATGCTTTACCGGATCAAGGCAACAAACCAGACCATAAACCTCACAATACTATCCACTCCTTAGGTTGGGTAACTATTTTCTTAGTCAACCCATAGACCCACCAATTACAGTGGTGACAGAAACAGAAGGATGCACATACTGAAACACTTAGCCAGGGGAAAGAGATATAACTTAGCAAGCTAATACTAATTCAGATGGCATTTTTCAGAAAAACAAAACAAAACAAACTATTTGGTTCGCTCAGTGTAATGTGAGATCCTTTGTCTCAGCCAAAGCTGACAATGAAAACTACCCACAGCAAAGATAAGCCACATCACTCTTTAGACTGAGTCTGGAAGGGTGCTGGTGATCACTGCTTGATTTTTAACCCCTTGCCCGCTGGTTTTGTGGTTCTCCAGGCTTCCTGCCAGAGGGTTCTTGAGGTTGCAGATTGCTTAATATAAACCACCATGTTCCCTCCTGGAAGCAGATCAGAGAAGCTGCTTTGAAACAAAGCAAGGGTACGTCCTGGAGATAAAAATAAAATGGGGATGGGAGGCCGAGACAAGACAGAACAAAACAAGTTCAGGAAAAGTACCTAAAAGATGCTGTTGTTTTGAGAGTAAATGAGACATTGAAAGTATAAAAACATTACACCAAGAAGTAAAAATGGCCCATTTAGCCCTGATATTGTGCAGAGTGACATGGAAGGAGGGGCAATCTGTCTCCTTTCCCACTAGAAGAGACCCTGCTGCTACTGTTGGATGACCACTATTTCTCCCACTCTCTGGGGCAAAAACCTTGTTGCTTTTTTAGTTCCAACTTCCTGACACTTATTCTGACCTCTTGTCTGGCAGTAGATGGCTGATCTCCCATGAATGGAGAGAAGTGATCTACATGAGTCTCAGCTCAGGAAAAAAGGGTGCATCCAAATAGTTGGCTGGGTGACTGGTAGTCATTGTGTGCATGCATGTTTTGCAGTGATGGCCGCTAGGAATGGGGAGCCAACAAGAGATGGAGAGGGGAACCAGGCAAGGAAGCATTCTGGAACCAGGAGAATGAAGGGGAGATACCTAGTAGGGAAGTCGCTGAGACAGGTGCTGCAGAAGAAGCGCTTCCTCTGTGCACAACAGGATTCAGTCAGCAGAAGGGTCAGAAAACAGAAAATTGTTGACAAAAGGAAAGTAGACATGTAGTATTCGCCCCGACCAACCAGAGCTTCGTTGTCCCTCTCGCTCCGGGTGGCCACGCCTAGAGGGGCCTGAAGGGTGTCTACCTAGAAACGGGCCTTCTCGGTGGCTGCCCCAGCATATTGGAACAAACTGCCAATGGAGATTAGGCTGGCGGACTCGCTGCCGGCTTTTAGAAGGGAACTAAAGACCTGGCTCTTTAGGGAATGCTTTGGGTGATCTCTGAGTACACTGTAGTTTTTTCTTTAGTCTGTATGACTGCTAGCACCAGTCCCCTTCTGCCAGATCCTAGTCTTGTCATTTGGCTGTTTGCTATGTTATGTCCATTTTTATTTTTATTATTCTTAATACTCTCTATATTATTTTTTCCATTATTATTTTTATCATTTTTTGTTATTTGTACTTTGATTGGGTTTGTCTAGAGTTTGTATGTTTGGGCAGTTGTTTTTTGCAACGTGTTGTACACCGCCCAGAGTTCCCATGGGAAAATCAGGCGGTTAATAAGCATAAACAAAAAACAAAAAACAAACAAACAAATAAATAAACAAATAAATAAAATAGACTAAATAGGAGGGCATGATCAACAGGTGAAATCTCATCCTCTCTCTTAATCTCTTTGTCATTCTCTCAATCTTAAAAATCTCAGGTATGTTTCATTCCAAATCATTATTCTAAGCAGTTATAGAATTCCCATCTCCTTCACTCTTCACTTCTTTTTTATTTATCTGGGTACAATTTTGTCCCCCCGCCTTCTCCATCATGTGGTTCCACATATCCATGAGAGACCAGCCAGCTTATTGCTGCTGCATCCTCTCTTCCTTCCTTTCCATGGCATCCCATCTTTCTCCTCTCCTCCCATGACTCTGGTGACTTCTTCTGTGCTCACACAGGCACTACTTTGGCTTGTTTTATTGCTGCTGATCCAGCTGCCATCACTAACACCAGCCACTCTGTAGCCTTTGTCCTCTGGGGCTTATTCCCATCCTGGCCAAAGTTTGTATGTGTAATGGGAAACTAGATAACAAGTTAAGCAGCCAGCATAATATTAAAAGTTCCAAGGTATCTTTAGGGTAGACTGGGAGTTTCTTGGGAGATATACTAAAAATAACACCCCAAAACCTGTATTCGTCATTAAAGGCCATAATTACAAATCATATCAAAGCACTGGTTAAAAAAGATTTTTTAAAAAAATATTCCACACTAGCCATCTTTAGTGAAAGTCTACTATCAGTGCTAGTTACCAGGCCTTTGAGAAATCTGTCAGCTGACAATCTAGGGTAGTGATGGCGAACCTTTTAGAGACAAAGTGTCCAAACTGCAATTCAAAACCCACTATTTTTTCGCCAAGTGCCAATACAACAATTTAACACGAACACAGGTGGCTATGAAGGGGCGATGTTGGGTGCCCACAGAAAGGGCTCCGAGTGCCACCTTTGGCACCCATGCTATAGGTTTGCCAACACTGATCTAGGAGGCTGATAGAAGACTGTCATAAATATTATTGTTAAAATTATGAATCCAGCTTCATCCCCCCGCCGTTCATCTAAATACCCTTAGGTAATTCTATTCATACTGCATTGATTATTTTGGATTACACAAATTTTGTAATCCGTATATTTGGCTAAGCAACAGTGGAGATATTCAAGTTACAGGTGGGCACTTTGTATTCGGTTCCACAGGTGTCACAGCAGCCCAAACCCAATCCAGAGAACTGGCCATCATTGTTGTCATGCCAATCTTGGAAGGAGCTTGGACTACCCTTTCCCGCCTCCTCACTACCCATCCTCCGAAGTATGGAGGTAAGAAGGGAAGGCTCCCCACTCAGCCAATGAACAATTGGCCGTACAGGCAGATGGTGGAGGGCCAGACAGGCAAAACAATGACAACAGAGCCTCACACATCACAGAGCCTGATAAGTAACCCGGCCAGTTCTGGGGTAGGAGGTGTCAGGTTTGGGTCACTGCAGTGGCATGGTTCATATTTTTCCCCTAGGGAAACAAAATGCTCATCTTTAGTACAAAGCAGTGAAGATGTTTAATTGCCTAAAAGTATTCATGGCCTGACGTTGGACAAAAAGAATTGCCCTAAAAGAAAAATGGTAGCCCAGATTAGGTGTGTGACTTAAAATCTGCTACTCCTTGTAACTCATCTATTTCAGAGTTGAAGGAAGAAGAACCCCAACATCACCTGAAGAGCTACGTCTTACGTGGAACTGCACTAAAGGTAATTTGATTTGAGTTTTCAGTGAATCCTGAAGACTTTACCCAGAACAGGTTAAATTAAAAAGAAACCAGACTTTTTAAAAAAACTCTTACCTGTCCATGTTCTCTGTGGAGTGATGATGAAATGTTGACATTGTGGATGGGAATTGCAAATGGATGCTGCTTCCTCTGGGTTGTGAACCGAGAGCTTACATCCCAAATAGCTATAAGATGGCCAACATTTATAGTCTTCTGCCTCCTTGCTCTGGAATCCCTTTAGGACAACGTATTCTTGGCAGGGGTAAGAAAGGGAAGGAAGAAGATAAACTATTATTTTGTGTATATACAATTCCAAGGTAAATGTTTCAGACATAGGTCTGTGACGATTCCCTGTCATCCAGGTGAGTTTATCTGGAAGTTGAGTAATGACAAATGGACTTATTTTCTTGAAAGATTGAAATGTTTTGCTACTTATCCAAGCAGCTTCATCAGTCTGAGAAAAGTTAGTGGCAAGTCCTCCAATTTATAGTTGATTTCCCATCAACCTGGTCTGAATAGGCTAGTTAGGTGGAAAACAGCCTGGGATGCGTGAAAGTCCTATCTATGGGCGCTTTTACATGACCCCTAAAATCTGAGGCAAAGGGCTCCCAGATATGGAGCTTAAAATTGTTTTCCCACCAGCTCCAGACTTTAAACAAAATAAAGTATGACCACACCCACCTAAGCATGTCCCACTGCATTTTCCAAGTACCTGGTCTCCAAAGGTGAAAAATTTCTGATGCGGATGTAAAGCAGTGAGTACCAGGCTCTCCTCGCCTTGTGGGGGTTTTTTTTGCCCCCGCCCCTTTAAGAGACTGAAAGAGACTGGAATGGTTCCCGGAGCAGCTCAACGGCACAGCGGAGGTGAGCCTGCATTCTTTTCTCCCTTTTTTCTCCCTCCCCTCATGCAGACAGGAGCAAGGAAGTGTGGAGGGGTGGGAACACAGGAAGAGCGACAAACCCCCAAGATCTCTGGTCCGAATTTAAGTTGCCAGCGGAATTTAGGGGTCGTGTAAAAGCGCCCAGTAACCCTTCCAAACACTCATTAGCTGTTTTGTTTCTGATTTGTTTGGGGATTGATGAAAGGGCAGTATGATAAATAGCAGACAAATTGTTTCTGAGACCCCCACCTCTGTTGAGAAAGGGATTTTCAATTCACACATGAATGGCTTCCCTGACCCCTCTCTCAAACCACCTTACCAGCCTATTCAGGCCATTGTCTAACATGAGGCTTCCAAAGAGAGGTTTATACCGCCCTCCTGACACCTCTGTTAACAGCTGGTGCTGCTCTTGCTGGCTGTGTTTGCAAAGAAAGTTTTTAATCCCCTCCTGACACCTCAGCAAACAGACCTTGAGCTCCTGGCAGCAAGGTTTGCTGAGGTGTCAGGAGGGAGTTAAAACCTCTCTTTAGAAACGCAGCAGGCGGGAGCAGCCCAAGGTCAGTTTACTGAAGTGTCTGCATTTTGTGGATTTTCCTTTATCGTGGGTGGACCTAACTCCTGCAATAAACAGGGGAGTACTGCATTTGGTGCAGAACAGCTGCAGATACATTTTGATGTGCATTGTAGCTCTTATGGGCCGAAATGCTCTATGGCACTGAGTAACTGTTTACAAGGCTGAGTTCATAGAATAAATGGTTGGAAGGGGCTATAAGTCCAACCCCCTGCTCAGTGCAGGAGTTGTATGGGTTTAGCACTCTTTCAAACTGCCAGTATACATGGATGGCTAGTTGATACATCACCAGAATTAAGGTAGCAGTTGTGGTCCTTTTTCTCATTCATATGTTCATAGGAATGGGCATACGAGAGGAAAGGAAAACATTAAATCTTGCTCAACTGATTTGGCAGGACAACGGGACTTTATCCGGGGAAAACAAGTTCTGACAAATTCTCATTGAAATGAATCAGATTTACAGTGGCTATAATTTGCTTCCTCCACCAGTGTTGCTGGAACCTATTTAAACATAACCCATGGCCTTCACTGGGGGTGCTTGAGCAGATTCTTTAAAGGCTGACATCGCTCGCAGATATGAAATTGAGGTGTCAAGGCTTTATAAGCGTAATACAAAATCTGTACCTTTCAAATGAAAAGCTTTTTTCTGCAGATAAAGCCCGGATATGTACAAATGCAAAACTTTCTGAAATGCTCTCAGGGTTTCAATTGCTCCGTATCGCAGATCACCTGCATTGACAGGGAAAAGAGAGCAACATGTTTTCAGGGAGAAAGAAGGTTTAAAGCGCCTGTTATTTAAATATTTGCAAATTTCCATATTGGCACATACCTGTGGCATTGAGGATATCCTTCAGAACGGGTTGCAAAGCAAAAGGAGCAGTATGTGGTAAGAGATAGGTGAAGAAATACCTATAAATAAATAAATAAATAAATAAATAAATAAATAAATAAATAAATAAATAAATAAAGACAGACAGACAGACAGACGTACACACACACACACATTTTTAGAACTTCTCTCAAGACCTATGCAGTTCTTCCTCACTCAAGAACAACATGAGGGGCAAATACTGATAAAATTTTCTTAAGCCTTATGGTTTCCATGGCTCAAATCCAGTAGTCATGTTGCAACTAGAGTAGATCCATTTAATCAACAGAACTTACACAGGCGTTGACTGCTCAAATCCCCACTGATTCAACAGGCCTACTCTCGTTGTAACTTACTACTGGACTTCAAAGCAAAGTGTTCTGCTTATACACCACCCCATACCACTTCAAGTAGTCTCTGGGCGGTTTACAGTTTTTAATTATAGTATGCAGGCTACACATTGCCCCCCCCCAGCAAGCTGGGTACTCATTTTACCGACCTTGGAAGGATGGAAGGCTGAGTCAACCATGAGACGGCTACCTGGGATTGAACCCCAGGTTGTGAACACAGTTTTACCTGCAGTACAGGCATTTAACCACTGCACCAGTACGCGCAGTCATTCATAATAATGTCTTTCATAACTTTGATGGCTTGACCTGTGATCTGTTATCAAACTAAGTTAAAAGTTTCTTCTACGAAACCCAGCTGGCCTTTGACAACACATCAGGGTTGGCTGAGAATTGGCTTGGGGGTCAAATCTAACCCCTATTTCATTTTTAATTTTCCCTTTATGCTTTCCTTCCAGTCCCTTCACCGCTCCCCATGTTGAAATTTCTTTAGATTGCCCAATAAGAAAAGACTCTCTGAGTAGAAGAAAATGGTTTTCTCCAACCAGAGTTTACCCAAGTATATCAGACTACAATTTGCATTGCTCTGTTTGTGTGGCTGATACCTAATAGCCATACTAACAGTGAACTATATTGCACCACATTTGAAGAGTGGGGAATGGCTGCAACCAACACTATACCTGATGAGCATTTGTTCATGAAATGGCGCTGCCAGATTGTGCTTTCTCCTATGGATGTCTGCGAAGATCGTCAGTCCTCCGGGTGAGGTTACACAAAAGCTGAGTCATGGCAACTGGACTTTTTTTTCTTGTGAGATTGAAATGTTTCACCAAGCAACTTTGTCATTCTGAGAAAATTTGGTAGCGAGGCCTCCAATGTATATAGATCACCTTGCTTTCACCCCACTCTGGTCTGAATAGGCTCATTAGGTGGATAGTGGTCTCCATAGCTCATTAGATGGACAATGGGCTGGCGTGCATGAATGTCCCACCTATGGATGTGGTCTCTTCTGCCACATTTCATTCGGTGTGGCACAACTATAAGTTTTCTCCTGCTTGGGCAGCAGCAAATCCATTTTTACCTAAATCTGAACTGGTTGCCTGTTAAACCCTATAACCAACATACTACTGGAGGTGTTTTCTTTACTCCTCCTCCTCATCAGCCTCCTTTTACTTTTGTGCTCATTCATTCATTCATTCATTCATTCATTCATTCATTCATTCATTCATTCATTCATTCATTCTTTAATCTAAAGGCTAGGACTGTCTTTTATATGATATATGTAAGCCGTCTTGCAAGCCTTTTGGGGGTGGGTGGGGAGAGCAGGATGAAAATGTGAGAAAGAAACATAATCTTCACCTCAACCCTTTTCCTAAAATGTTGTGCAATGTACCTGTATGCGTTGAAGAGGTTTTTCTTCTCATTTCTCCCTTCACATTTCCCATGCCTGGCACACCTGAGAAAGAACCTCCTTGTGGGGAACTCGAGGGTGCAGTCATTATCCGTCTGGCAGGGCAATTCATTGGTGCTCACGTCATCTAAGTCAGTGACTTTCAAGCTTCCATTCACCATAACAAACTGGCGGGTCTGGAAATCCAAGAGGGCAAGGGAACCCAGGGGAGAATTTGCCAAGTAATAGAGCAGTTCTGCCAGATCCAGGCAAATCTGAAAAGAGACGAGGTGAATACAGAGTGCTTCTGAGTTTTTAAATAAGCATACAGTAGCCCTAAGCACATCCGATCTCGCCTGATTTCAGAAGCTAAGCAGGGTCGGCCCTGGTTAGTACTTGGATGGGAGACCACCAGGGAATACCAGGTGCTGTAGGCGCCTCGAGTAGGAACTGGCAAACCACTCCCGTATTCCCACCAAGAAAACTCCATGGACATGGGGGTCACAAACAGTTGGTCATGACTATAACAACACAACACACACACACAGAAGTGACAAAGCTGCCTGATACACAAACATAGTTTATACCAGACAGAGAAGCTGTCAGAAAAGATGGAGCAAACTGGTTTTCCGTCGCTCCAGGAAGGCAGCAGCAAACCAACAGATTCCAGTTATGAGAAAGGAGAGTCCAGTTAATCTCAATAACAACTCCCCATAAATGCAACCCCACATGTATGAGCACCCATGTCCCTCATTCCATTTTAGGAAGCCTTGTTTAAAAATGTATGTTTAAACCAGCTGGATCTTACAGGGAAGGCTATGTGTGAATTAAATTAAATATTTTCTCATTTTCTCTCCTGGCACTATAGTTACAAAGCAAAAATGCCCTTTCTTGTCCCATTTTACTTTCCAACCCCTTTGTGATTCCATAATTTTTTTATTTAAAAGTTCCAACATAGTTTCAAAGGACATTTACAAATTCCAATGCAATTACAAAGACACCGAAACCAAGATTATGTAAAAGCCTTTCCAAATGCAAACAGAAAGAAGATCCCATTTGCCCTAGCTCTTTGCCCCCCTGAAAGGGGTCTAAATGGTTCTAAATGCTTTCCCCTGGTTTTTGTTTTCTTACCTTAAATCTCTCTTCCCAGGGGGTTTGCAGGAGATGAATAATCTCCAAAGGCGTTCCCAATTCCAGCATGGTGACCACCTTCATCTCAGGAGTTGAACTACTGCCATAGCACTGACCTCGCAGCTGTCAAGAGAAAAGTCAGAGGTTGCCCTATAAATAGAGATATAAATCCAGGAGCGACCTTTCTAAACAAAAACAATATTGTGCATTGATATGGGCAAGGTAACAGATAATTAAGCCTTACCCACCCACTCCAAAATCCTATCAATTAGTCACATCAGTACAAGTGCAATGACATAAATCCCAGGGGCAGGCTGTTTCAACTGAGTAAGCTGTAGCCCAGGACAGTTCACACAACTGACAAGGAATATAAGCAGTGATATGTTAACACATAGCAATGTAACACAGCAATTTCTGTCACTGCACTCACAGAGGCGTAGCTAACCAGTAAGAATTTGGTATTTGTGGAATTATTCCTATAATAAGCATACTTATTATACCGTGTTTTCCATGTTACTTTCCTTTTTCTTTAACTTTTGTGTGCTCTTTGTAGCTCCACTGTTACCTTTTAATGTTCTACGGTGCGTCCTCTAATTCCCTGTTTTTAACTTGAACATGTCTTATATGTTCTGAGCTGTATATTGTCCCTCATTACTGTAAGCCACCTTGGTCCTTTTCCAAGGAGAAAGGTGGGGTAAAAATATTATAAATAAATAAATAAATAAATACAGTGGTACCTTGTATAAAGGAATTAATTCGTTCCATATGAAAATATGTTAAGCAAAATTTCCTTTATACAAATTCCCATAGGAATGCATTGAAAACGGAGTGATGCCATTTTTATGTTGTACGGTCCACTGTAAATAAATAATACTCCTACACGGTTAGTTCTAAGCATACTGATGTTAGATGTAAACTGCAGAGTTAATTAGCCTGGTTTTCAAGCTGAATGTTTACCCATATGGAGAACAGTATGTTTCCACTGATGGTTTGTTACAGTAGCTGTTCCCCCAGCCCAAAGTAATTTTCCAAAGAGATACAGCAATCTGCATACTGTGGCTTTCTTTCTCACCATCTCACCAGTTCGAGCAAGGCACGAACAGTAATTAGACCAAGAAGATTCAGATTTCATTTAGAGAATGCAGATACTGCATGTCGATGTCAAACAGGCAGATGTTGTCTTGTCAAACTGCACTTCATGTGCACGATCAAGCATTTCCAATTTCATTCAAGTCTGGCACGCCTCCACCTTTACTGCTGACTGTGAAATACAGGAATGCAGACAGTATGCTCCGTGGTGTAGGTTTCTGGCTGCCAAGCCAGAGGGAGGGGTTTGAATTTCCCACTGGCACTCTTTGAAAGGGGGTGGGCTTGATGATCCCAAGGGTTCCTTCCAGCTCTTGCAGTTCTAAAAGGATCAGGGTGTTCACTCTGTATAGCCCAATATCAGTGCTGGAGACCCAGGTTCAAATCCCCATTGGGACATGGAAAATCACTGGGAGAGTGGAACTGATAAAAGGTAAAGGTAAAGGTAGCTGCCTAGATGCCCTAAGCACATCTGATCTCGCTTGATTTCAGAAGCTAAGCAGGGTTGGCCCTGGTTAGTACTTGGATGGGAGACCACCAGGGAATACCAGGTGCTGCAGGCGCCTGGAGTAGGAACTGGCAAACCACTCCAGTATTCCTGCCAAGAAAACTCCATGGACTGGTCACGAACAGTCGGTCACGACTCTAACGACACAACACACACACACACACACACACACACACACACAAAGGTCAAGGTGCCCCCCATCACACATGCGTGCTAGTCATGTCTGACTCCGTTTGTAAGCCAAAGAGCTTAAGTGTTTTGCAAGCCCATGGCTATGTGGCCAGCATGGCTGAAAACATTTCTGCACATGGAATACTGTTTACCTTCCTGCCTTTTACGATGGTACCTATTTATCTACTTGCATTTACATACTTTTGAACTGCTGGTTGGCAGGAGCTGGGGTTAACAGTGGGAGCTCACTCCGCTGCGTGGCACCTGGTATTCTAATGGCAGAGCTGTTGACTTTGCAGCCAACAGTTTCAGCGCTCTTAAATATATTGAAAACCCTGTTAGGATCCCTAAAAGTCAGTTCTGACATAAAACACATCTATCTATCTATCTATCTATCTATTTATCTATATCTATCTATCTATCTATCTATCTATCTATCTATCTATCTATCTATGCATGTTATTAAAACCTAATGTGCTTTTAACTGACTGAAGGAACATAACATAAGAACAGCCATGCTGGATTAGGCCAATGGCCCATCTAATCCAGCTTCCTGTATCTTACAGTGGCCCCACCAAATGTTTCTGGGAGCGCACAAGACTCGATACAGTGGTACCTTGTATAAAGGAATTAATTCATTCCAAATGAAATTATGTTAAGCAAATTTTCCTTTGTACAAATTTCCCATAGGAATGCATTGAAAACAGAGTAATCCCTAATTGCGACCATTTTTATGTTGTATGGATTCGCCCCACAAGCAATTCTGTTAAGCAAATTTCCCCTATCTCCAGAATTTTTTTATGTTGTACAGATTATATGTTATACAAACCATTTTTTATACGAGAGTGCACTCTATCTGTCTCCTGACACCACTCCCCTGCATCTGGCCCTTGAAGTACTATGTTTTTAAGCCTGGAGATTACACATCTCCATCATGGTTTGTAACCTGTGGTGGACTTTTCCTCCAGAAATCTGTCCAATCCTCTTTTGAAGGCATCCAGGCCAGATGCCATCACCACATCCTGTGGCAGGGAGTTCCACAGACTAACAACACATTGTGTTAAAAAAGGAATTGCAAGATAGTAGGTGTGTTAGTCAGTTACACTAATTATACACACAAAGCACAGCTGGGCAGTCACTTTGCGGAGTTCAACAGAAGATATGGACTATACTTTCCCTTTCAAAAGAGGGAAATGCATTGGAAGACAAGCAAGAAATCTTGGGGTAGAACCTCATACCAGCCATTATTACTAACATACCTAAGATTTGTCAAGGCACCTGGGTTTGGAAAAGCCTGCCTCTTTCCATCTCATCAGCAACTCAGTCTGCTCCAACTAAGCAGAAATTCCAGGTAGCCCCATGTTATGTCAAAGCACAACACTGCTTTTACTGAAAAGAGACTTATTTTATAGACATAATGTGTCCTGTTTTGTAGAATAGTCTCTATGGCCCTAAATCTTAAGGTGTTAAAAAAAGGTAAAAGTTTCCCCCCCCCCCCCATACATGTGTGCTAGCCCTGTTGGACTCTAGGGGCGGTGCTCATCTCTGTATTCAAGCCGAAGAGCCAGTGTTGTGCAAGTCCATGGCCATGTGGCTGGCATGGCTGCAAAGGAAACACTGTTTTACCTTCCCGCTTTTTACGGCGGTACCTATTTATCTACTTGCATTTCCATGCTTTCGAACTGCTAGCTTGGCAGGAGCTGGGGTTAACAGCGGGAGCTCGCTCCACTGCGTGGCACCCGGGATTCGAACCACCAAGCTGCTGACTTTGCAGCCAACAGGCAGGTAAGGTAATTCAAAGCCAAAACTTCTTCATTCTTTGCAGCCCACTGTGACCGAAGGCATGCCTGAGGCTGCAACCCTGCACCCAGTTCCTTGAAATAAAGACCAAAAACCTGCTGCCTGACTGAGCAAAGAGGAGGTACCGTTCTATCACTGACCATTTTTAAAAGTAACATTCCAAACTAAACGCCATTATGTACACCATTCATGAGACTGTTCACCAAAACGCCACATAAAAAACCAGATGGAAAGCATGAGCAGAAATAATTTCCTTACCCACTTGGGCAGCCACAAGGCACCACCCATTAAATGGAACGAGTGGCGGCATGTGTATTATCAAGCGTGGCTTCTTCTAGATAAGGGTAAATCTAGTACAATCTTATCCACTTCTGGAAAATATCCACCCTGTGTTTAGTACGCCTTCCTCCCAGTTGTAAAACTGCAGCCTCAGTCGGACATAACCCAGACCGGATTCCACCGCCTGGCGCACATTTTCGACAGAAAGGTGGACCACAAGTCGAATACACCCAGGTTACAACAACCCCCGGATTATTAATAAAGCATCCTGCCGAGTCATCAAATCGGTTGGCATTGGATGCCCGCCATCCCTCCTTTGCCCGAGGCCAGAATCTGCTACATGCCTTGACGATGCCCGGGTGATCTAGGCTCTGCATCAACACCGCCTCTTGGAGCAGCTTGTAGGCGGCGAGCCGATAGCAACCTCCCGGGTGCCCGTGGCGTTGCATGCAGCGGCTCACGTCGTGGCCCGTCCAGGACACGGATTTCAGGGCGATCGCCTCGCCGCTGGACGGCAGGGTGGCTCTCAGGACCCGCTTGGTAATACCGGACCCCACCAAGCTCATGCCCGTCAGATCCTTCAGAGCCGCGCAGCCCAGGAGGTCCGGCGGTGCGCGCCCTCGGGGAAAAGGCCCCGCCTGTGCACCGACGCCGGTGGCTGCCTCCAAACGGCTCAGATCCTGCCGTCGCCGCTCCAGCTCCCGCCTCAAGCTGGGAGGCAGCGGGGAGTCCGACAGCTGCCAAGAGCCCGACAGGACAAGGGCCACCGTGACCAGGGCTGGGGCCGCCAACCAGGCGATGAGCGCCTCGGGAGACGGCATGGCGTGGAAGAAGGGACGCGGGGCTCGAACCTGCGACCGACCCAGCGAGCGAACATCCACCGCGCGCCTTCAACGACACCGCGCCGCGAGGAAGGAGATGCGGGAGGCGTGTCTGCAACACGGAGTCACCGCCCCGCTCCCAGGTTGGCTCTGGGCAGCCCCTCATCTCTCCAAGAGAGCAATTAAGAAACCCCCACCCCACCCCCAGCCCCGTTTGCGAAGCGGCAGCTGGACCCAGACTGAAATCCACAGAGTCCAGGTTCTGTAAAAGAATTGTCTTCTCGTTCCTCTCTTCCTGGAGAGGGAACGTCGTCCCGGCTATCGTGACTTGCAGTGAGGTAGCTTTAGATAGGAATGTTCTGGATCCATCTTAACTAGTCTTTCAAGAGTCTTCAGTCAATGGGTTCCTCTCCTTCCTGCACTTTTGTCCCCGTTTGTTTTACCAGGAACGATCAATTGTACTGACCATTGTCATTCGTTATCTCTTTCAGTAATGTACTGTACTGTACTGTATTCCGGCTTTCTGCATTTTATGAGTTTTATGCTTTCTGGATCTGTATCCATTTGTCTGGCTACCTCTTTTTGGTTGGATTTTTGATCCAAAAATTCTTCACCTCTTGCAATAAATTCTTATTTCAATGCATTTATATTTGTTGAAAATCTACCGTCTCAAGTGCATCTTCACAGGACGACACTGCAGGATGCACATTCCCAAACTCAAAGTTAAGATTTTGTTCTGTTACCATCTTCAACAGCTGCTCAGGGGCATCTCTGTTCTCCATTTTATTGCCCAACTATGCTACCTACTGTTCATTTTATCAAATTCCAGATTATTTACATCTGTCAACACACTCCATGCATTTATTTTGGATTTTGAACTCAATTTATTGGACTGCTTGCTGTTTAACTTATTCATTCATTTATTTATTTATTTATTTATTATTGAAGTTGTATCCCGCCCATCTTCCCAAAGGGAACTCTTGGTGGCTTCCAACAACAGATCAGACAACGGTCATCAATACAAATACAATAGGCAATTCAATAGCTAAAAATACTATATACACAATAAATACAATGACAAGAAGCTTGGCGTCTTTAGCCTTCCTGTCTAAAATGGATTGTTTACTTACTTTACTTCCATGAGTAATATTTGCAGACCATCTAAATTGTCATTTGGTATTACTGTATCAGTTGCATTTGGCTTACCATCTCGACTGACAATGATGACATCATTTGAATTATGGAGTGCTCCTCTGAATATGTTCTCTGTGTACACATTGGAATGCAGTGGCAGGACCATACATCTTTGTCATGATCTTATTTCAATGTTCTGTTTCATCTGATTGTAAACATTCTCTACAGAAGTGGGTCAGATTATTATAGGGATATGAACAGGGATCTGAGCAGTACAGTTTTGGTTATGCATGTTCCCCCAATCAATCAATCAATCAATCAATCAATCAATCAATCAATCAATCAATCAATCAATCAATCAATCAATCAATCAATCAGTCAGTCCTATGCTGTAGCCACCCAGGACCCCATGTGTTCAACACTGAAGGTGTCAAAATAGCTCCAAATACAAGAAAGAGAACTCTCAAACTGTTCTCTTTGCATATCAATCAGTTGTTTATGCTTTGTAGTTATGGGTTTGAGGGCATGAGATACAGTACAGTACATAGATTTTGAGCTGTGTGGCGATCTGGAGTCCCTTAGCCCTAGTGTGACTGAAGGGGAGAAGTGTACAGGTTGCCAATTATATATGTAAAATATCTCTTTTTGAGTCAAGACCTTTGTTTCTGAACGAACACTCATGTTTTTGGAGACTAATGGGGTTTTGAAAGACCAACATTTAAAGGCTAAACTTTCAAGAGAAACAAGTATCATTTGGCTAATTAGGCTAAGGTCCACCATAACTTGTCCAGCTTCAAGGTGCTATGAGCTACTTTGTGTTTTTCTTTCTTTTAAGGTATGCAGGTGCAGCATGGGGGGGGGGAGTTGTCTGCCCCATGGATACTCCCCTGCGGGGTTCCACAGGGGTCGTCCCTCTCTCCCATGCTGTTCAACATCTATGTGAGGCCACTGGCAGAGGTCATAAGGAGATATGCAGTCTGCTGTCATCAGTAGGCTGATGACACTCAGCTCTATCTCTCCTTTTCCACCTCTGCAGATGAGGCTGTCCAGACCCTTGACCAATGCCTGGATGCAGTCATGGAATGGACCAGGGCCAACAGACTCAACCTCAACCCCAAGAAGACTGAGGTTATGTTCTTTGGGACTACCCCATCTGGCTATGGAGGCCCTTTTCTCACCTTGGAGGGTTTTTCCCTCCGGCCGTCGGACAGTGTCCGGAATCTGGGTGTTGTCCTGGACCCAGCGCTCACTATGGAGGCCCAGGTGGCTGCTGTGTCCAGGACTGCCTTTTTGTCACCTCCGTCAAATAGCCCAGATTCGTCCCTACCTAGATGGGGACTCCTTCAGGACTGTTGTGCAAGCGCTGGTGATCTCAAAGCTAGAGTATTGCAACGCGCTCTACATGGGGCTGCCCTTGACTCTCCTTCAGCGACTGCAGCGGGTACAGAATGCGGTGGCCAGACTGGTGGCGGGTGTGCGCCGGTTCGACCACATCACCCCAGTTCTGGCTCGTCTGCATTGGTTGCCTGTTGCGTCCTGAATCAGATTCAAGGTCTTGGTTTTAATTTATAAAACCCTCCATGGCTTGGGACTTGACTACCTGGCAGAGCGGATCGACCAGCGGTCACCATCAGCCCGACCGACTAGGTTGTCGCAGGTGCACATGCTGTGGGTGGCCACGCCCAGGGAGGCTCAGAAAACATCCACCGAGCCTTCTCTGTGGCTGGCCCTGCCCTGTGGAACCACGTTCCCAGCGAAGTGCGCCTTGCACAGTCCCTGCCAGCCTTTAGGAAAGCATGAAAAACCTTGCTTTTCCAAGAGGCGTTTGGTGACTGAGTTTTTCTTTTTTTCCGCCATCGGCCATCTGTCATTTGCTGATTTTAGTGATTGTTTAAGTGTGTTTTGTCTTTTTTTTTAATTGTTACATTTAATTGCTTTTGCCCTTGGCTACATCCCTTTGTTGTGACCCGCCCGGAGTTCCTTCAGGAACACGGGCGGTATACAAGTTTAATAAATAAATAAATAAATAAATAAATAAATAAATAAATAAATAAATAGGATATTAAGAAATATGTTCCTATAAACATCCTCTGTCAGTTTGTTTTCATATTTTTCCTTCCACTGTCCCCTCACTGACTGTTGAGATGGAAATGTGCCTTTAGAAAGATGCTATCTATGTTGGCAGTCTAGGGAAATTGGACATCTGGGATGGTGCCATAGGTGGCCTGTGGGAGGGACTCCCCCAAACTTGGGGGTAGCATGCTCAGCTTATTCCATCTGTTGGGCTTTTCAATTGCAATGTATAATGGTGTAATTTGGCAACAACTGATATGTGAACTCAGCTTCAAATTTTAATGGGATCCGATGCATGCCTGCACTTGTCTGCATCACTTGAAAATGTAATACCTGACATAACTTTTGGTCCTTTGAAGAAGAGATAACAGAAGTTTCATATTACAGTAACTTCTAATCATCATACAGTGCTTTTAAACTGAGAATCCTTTTAACTGAGTGACCCAGTTATAGTGATCCTTTCCTCTTGAAGCACTTGGTATCTTAATTCACTTCATCGTGCTGCTAAAGACATAGGTTTGCTACTGAAAAGCTGAGCTTGGAAAAAGCTTATAGTAGAACCCCCCTGTATCCGCAGGGTCTTGGTTCTGGGGGTGGGTGGTAGGTGGGATGTGAATACTGAAGACCGTGGATAACAGCAAACTCCCTGTCAACAGCCCCAAATCCTTCTTTTCCACCTCACTCCTCTTCCATTTTGGTGCCATTGTGCATCCACAATAAAGGTTCAGCACTGAAAGCCTTCCCTTCTGTACAGTACTTTCCTATATTGTGAAAAGAGGAAAGGGATGGGTGGAGCTTACAGCATGATTTCCACATTTGCAACAGCCATCATAGTCCCCCAGAATGGTGTGCTCACTATAAACACATCAAGGTAAATATATTCACATTTTCCTCCATTTTACACTGCACCGTATTGGACTCCTTTATTGTTCACTATTGCCCGTTGAATCAGCGGATAATGAACCCATGGATAGGGGGAGTCCTACTCTACTTTTTTGGGATTACTGTTGCCAGAATCCTCGAGCCGGCAGGCTCTGTGAAAAGAGATGACTGTGTGAGGATAAATTATTCTCCATCTTCCTTCCATGCAGATGCAATAATTATGAACAATTTATTATTAACAATTAATTAATTAATGATTTAATAAGAACAGATAATTTATCAGTAATACCGTACATTCTTACAAAAATACTAATGGGGTCAAGCATGTATGTATGTATGTATGTATGTATGTATGTATGTATGTATGTATGTATGTATGTATGTATGTATGTATGTATGTATGTATGTATGCCACCTATCTAAACCTGGGGCCACTCAAAGTATAACTAGAGAGTGCCTTTTACCCACCCCTAAACACCTATACCTCTTTTTTCCTACACACATCTAGAATTATTTCTCAAGATATGCTTGAGCATCAACAGTTCAAAGTTACTTAGGGTATTATATGTCACCCTTCCAATGAATTTTATTAAACAGGGCATCTTATAACACTTGAAAGTGCAAAACTGAAAGACAAATTTCTGTTTCATTGCCATATCTCTCAAAAACTCAGAGAGTCACAGTTGTCAACCTAGTAACCCAGATGTTCTTGGACTGCGACTCCCAGAAAACCTGGCTAGCATAGCAAGTGGTGAATGTTTCTGGGAACTGCATTCCAAGAATACCTAGATAACCCAAGGTTGCGTGTTGTGTTGTTACAGTCATGACAGACTCTTCATGACTCCATGTCCATGGAGTTTTCTTGGCAGGAATACTGGAGTGGTTTGCCAATTCCTACTCCAGGCCCCTACAGCACCTGGTATTCCCTGGTGGTCGCCCATCCAAGTAGTAACCAGGGCCGACCTTGCTTAGCTTCCGAAATCAGGCGAGATCGGATGTGCTTAGGACATCTAGGCAGCTAACCCAAGGTTGAGGTTGGAACCCACAAATCTAAGTGAAGCTCTTTCCTCAAATTTCAGAATGTCTTATACAAGTGTTGGTAGCAAGATTATTGTTCAAACTTGGAAGGTGCAAGCATTAAACATGAAAAAGACAGCCTGCTTTTTCTGTTCACATGAAGTTGACTGTCAGTAACTTCTTTATCAGTGCATAAGCAGACAGGCTTGGTGGCTTCCCCTCAGGGGCAGATTATTCTTGTTAGCAACTGAAAGACGGAAAGGGGTTATTTGTAGCTGCAAGGGAGATGCATCCAAGCTCCTACAAGCTCCCTGTACTTCTTATTTAGCAGCTGCTGAACAGACCTGGCTGACAAGCACTGCTTAAGGGGACCCCATTATTCATAACAGATCATAGACTTAATGTATATGAGCAGGTTGAGAAGATGGTCATGTTGAAAGAAAATCCGTAATATCAGAATTGAAAGAGCTGCATGAAATTTAAGGAAATGGATTCACCGATTTTAGGGAAATTCAGGAGCATGCGGGGAAACTGGAAAAGTAAATAGAAATGGTTTAACCTGATTTTGGAGAGGGAACTGAGATTGTGCAAATGAAAGAAAAGAGAATTAGAGACTGTGAAAGGAGAACTGGAAAATGCGGGGGAGGGGAAACTGGTGGATAGAAAAGAAACAGCTGAGGCTATGAAAATTGGCTTGGAAGAGAATTCACCAATGCTGTATTGGATCTAAATAGAACAGACAGTTCAAAAGTTCACAATGTCCAAGTGGAAGGATTGAAAAGGAGGGGAGACCAAATTATGATTTTAAAATAGTTGAAATGTATTGAACTAAAAATTGACTGTAATATACTCTTTGATATTAATAAATACTAAATATAGTATACTAAATATAACTGGGTGAAATTCCTAAATGCATTGACCTCTTCTGATGAGAATTTTTGTGTCTTGCTCCCATGCAGACCTAGTGGGGAATAGCAGTTGGATTGCTACAATTGGCTTCTAGACTTATTTTTAGGTCTTACTAAGATATGAACTCATTGGGCAGAATCCTACTGGTATTCACATAAGATACTCTTGAAATACTGTTGTGCCAATCCTTTTAGGAATTCATGATAACTGCTTAATATTTGGTTCCTGATTCCCACTTCCACACTCTTAATTTCTTCTCCACCTTCACTTCTCTCTGGTGAAGATGTACTGGGAGTTGTCCTTCCAAGTCACAAATCTGCATTTCCCTAGCCTCTAGGCAGGGCTCCCAGAAGGCCAGCTGAGAACACTTATGCGCAGCCACAACATTAAAGTCTCTTTCTGGAAAGTTGGAGCGGTGCTCCGCTCTTCTCAAAATCGGGTCACACAGGCTCTCCAGTGGAACAGCTGATAACAAATTTTGCTTTACCCAGTTAAAAAAACCATTTTAGGCTGGAAAGGGATAGGCTGGCATGGCACATTGCTAATACCTTTTCCTCCATTTCAAAAAGTCACTGCAAACAAACCCCAGATCAGGAGTATTAAATGGTTTGGAAGTCCAAACCCTTGCCCTGCATATTCTCAGAAGAGGTGTACAGAAATATTTCCGAAGATCAATACAGGCAGTTCAGTAATAATTTCATGGTCTCTCTGCCAAGTGCTTATCCAGGTTTCACTGGTAAATTGAACTGAAGAGAATATTAAAATATAACTGTCTTTAAGGCATCACAACTTTTTTATGGTCTCATTTATTTAATTGAAGAGATATATTGAGAATCAGCCACGTTCTTGTGGAGTGTGCGGGCTCATCGAACTTTGCGTCCTTTTAGGTAGTCATAAGAACAGCCTTGCTGGAAGAGGCCACAGCCCATCCAGTCCAGCATTCTGTCTCACACAGTGGCTCACCATTTGCTTCGGGGTATTCCCAAGCAGATGTCTTCACATGCTTACGATTCCCGCAAATGGCATTGAGAGATATCCTGCCGATCTCTCCAACCCAGAGGTTGTCCTTAGGCATCTATAATGATAGCCATTGATACCCTTGTTCTCCATGAACTTGTCCAATCCTTTCTTAAAGCGGTCAAGGCTGACAGCTGTCACCACTTCTTCTGGCAGGGAGTTCCACAGACCAGCGATCCTCTGGGTGAAAAAGTACTTCATCTTATTTGTTTGAGATCTAGCACCCAAAAGTTTCATGGAGTGCCCCCTAGTTCTAATGTTGGGCTATAGGGAAAACAGTTGTATGATTTTATAAGCTTCAGTCAGGTCACCTCTCAGGTGCCATCGTTAAAGAGTGAAGAGGCCCAGCCGTTGCAGCCTCAGATGGTAAGGAAGGTGTTCCAGTCCCCTAATCAGTCGCGTTATCAATCAACACATCATAAGCATCATCATCGCCGTCTCTGGAGAAAAAAAATTACAGGCTTTCATTTTCTCTAGTCTAAGGCATCGCTGGAAGAGACGGAATTTGTTTTTTTCCTCAGTGCTTTCGGTTTCAATTAGTGATGTAGCGCCGGGGATTTGGACTGCAACTCCCAGAATTCATTCCAGAGGCAGCAGCGCTTCCTGAGGAATGCTGGGAGTTGTAGTATTAAAAAACCCCCAACACAAATGGGCAGTTGGGCACACTTCTCGTTTCACCGACGGGTTTAGTAGGCAAGCCATATATGCCAAGCTCTGTCCCTTTAAGCAAAGGGTCGCCCTGCTGACTCCTCCCTTCGGTGTCTGAAAGGCTTTTCCCGGTCGAAACAGACGGAGGCCGTGAAATCTCTCCGCTGCCATGGAGGTGCTGCAGGCGGTCTGGAGCTTGCTGTGCTTTTTGCTCGCGACCCCCCTCCTGGCTTTTAGTCTTTATTGCTTCTATATCAAAACAGTCCACTGGAGATATGATCACATCCCGGGGGCCCCGCGGGCCAGGTAAGAAAATAAATAAACTGATCACAACAACAACAAGAACAACAAGAACAACAACAACAAAAGTATATCTGCAACAACTATTGCAAAAGTATATCTGCAACAGTCCACTTGTCTTGCATCCGAAACATCCTGGTTGCTTTTGACTTCCTCCTCCTCCTCTCCAGAGATGAGAAAACTACCTGTGTAGAAGATGAGTTTTATCTTGGTTTTGGGCTTTTGGTAGTTATTGGATCAAAATGGCCACAGAGACATTCCCTGGCTGAAGAAGGAAATTTGAAAGTGTCTTTAAGTCGTTTTATTGCTTCACTTCTGCAGTATGCCTGTGGGAATTCTCATTCATCCAGGTGAGGTTATCCGGGAGTTGAGTCATGGCAACTGGACTTCTTTTCTTGTGGGATGGAAATGTTTCACTGCTCATCCAAGTAGCTTCTTCAGTCTGAATAAGTTACTTGGATGAGTCAATCCATAGAAGTAAAAAAATTGTTGATTGAGCCGTGTGACCAGAAAAACAGATTCAAAAGTAGGTTATGTGATACCATTATTGGTCACTACTAAAACAAAAAAAAATGAAAGCTAAGTTTTCGATAGCAACCTGCAATCTTTATCAAAGCATTGTACCAAAAATGGAATCTTGATAGAGGATGTTGTCTATCAGGTGCTGAGAATATTTTTGGTGAGATGGTCTTAACACCAGTTTGCCTCCTGATACCATCATCTGGTGTATTCCATAGCAAGTTGCTATTGAAAGCTCAGCTTACATTTTTTTGTTTTAGTAGTGACCAATACAGGTATCACCTAGCCTACTTTTGGATGAGTCAGGAAACTTTTCCATCTAACAAGAAAAAGAAGCCCAGTTGCCATGACACAACTTCCGGATTAGTTCTGCAGAAGGATAGCAATTAGAAAGCTAGGATTGCATGTATGCTCTCTTTTCTAAGTTGTTTTGAGACCTGATATCTTATTCTGCCAGATATACAGGTACCACTGTATTTCATAAGAGAGTATTATGTAGTATCTTCCTCCATACCTTACAACAGGTCTCAAATGTTGCCATTTGGTGACTGTGGTAAACCTACTCATATTTCTCCTGTTGGGCCAGCTTCTAGCTTCTTTCCCAAGCCTTCTGAACTTTTATTTGTATGATTTGATCTCATATTTGTATCATTTCCCTTGTTCACTGCCCAGAGTTCCTGTGGGAAAGTTGGGCGGTATATAAATGGAAATAAATAAATAAATTCTGCTTTGCTTGTTTTAAATTGCATTTCTACACATCTAATAACTCAAAGTTGCTGCTTTTTCAATTATGGAGAACGGGACCTGAGTTAGAAAGACCACGATTGCCTGTATTATTGTATCTTTTTCTCTTTTTGTAATGGTTTACCATCTCATTCTTCTGAAGGCACTCTCCTCTGCAGCCAGATAGGAAACCACTGAGCTTGAAGGGTCGCTGGTGCCCCAGGTGCAACTAACTTAAATGCCCTGCCTTGCCCAGACAAATAGCAGCATCCCAGCATTGGACTGGTAGAGCTGATTGAATTAAAAGACACTGACAGGTGTTCTGTCATTTTGCTAACTTTTTTTACCTGTTTGTTTTGGTAGAATAGAAGGTATTGAAAGGGAGAAGTGGGAGCTCAGGACTATAAACATTTCTGCTGCTTTTCCTTCCCCTTCCCCTTTCATTGTGGTCTATTTTTTTCTTTTAGATAGGGTGTGGTGTTCACAGTTTAATGAAATATCCCTTTTAAAAATCTTGCAGCTTTTTCTTTGGTCACATGCCGTTCCTCTGGGAAAGCATTAAAAAGAAGCAACTGGCTCACAATATCTTTCTGCAATGGTAAGGTTTTTTTTAAAAAATCACACATCTTGAAATAAAATATTACAAAGTGCAATGTGGCTGATTTGTGTCTTGGTTTTGCCCTTAGATATTTTAAAAGCCTATAGACCAGTGGTGGCGAACCTTCAGCACTCCAGATGTTTTGGACCACAGCACCCATAGTCCTTTGTCACTGGCAATACAGTCTTGGATTTCTAGGAGTTGTGGTCCAAAACACCTGGAGTGTCAAAGGTTCGCCACCACTGCTACAGACCTTCTTCTGATCCTGGATTATCCATGGTGATGTTTTCTTCCACAAGATGGAAAACCAAATTTTTCTGATTTTTCTCCTCATAGTCTGTGGACTGCCTCTGGGGAAATTGGATACCATTGCATCACCTGAGACATTTCCTTTGCATAGGCCGCATTGCATCCTTTTACATAGTGCCTGAAATCCAGCAGGAAATCACAGCTAGAGCAGGTTAATGGAATCTGTGGAAATTCAATCATTCAGTCAGTTAATCTAGTTATGATTTACTACTGGATTTCAGCCAGTACAGACTTCAGGGCCTTAAGATTGGACCTTGCCCCGTTCCCGATTCATTTCTGTGATCTTGGTAATTTGCACACTTTTCTCTACTTTTTTAGATGTCCTAAAAAGGCATCACCCTGGCAAGAATTCAGGATTTCAGTTTTATGCTCCGCTTACGTTTTAAACTTTGAGACTCCCTTCAGTAACAGTGGCAAAGGTCCGTGAACCATGTGTATGTTGGAGTCATGGGGCGAAAGGTGTTCATTAGAACAGAGAATTTTATTGCCTCTTAAATGTTGAAGCATATATTTTTTTCTTAGTGAGGAAATGTTCTCAAGTGGGGCCTTCTGGCTTCTGAAGTGGAATATTCCAATCTCTCTCCCCAGCCTATCTCAATGAAATGAGCACATGTCCAAAGCCACTAGAGCAGGCATGTCCAAACTTCGGCCCTCCTGATGTTTTGGACCACAACTTCCATAATTCTAAGCTTAGATTGCCAATGACAAAGGGCTGTGGGAGTTGTGGCCCAAAACATATGGAGGGGCGAAGTTGGGACATGCCTGCACTAGAGCAAGTTTTATTTTTAACAAACTGGAACTTTTGGAGATCACCTCTTGAGGGGTTTGTCTCTGATGCACTGTTAGTGCCTTCTGTGTCCAAGGTCATCATCAATAGGATTAGAGAGGCTAGCTCCACCTTTCTGTTATGGCGTTCTTCACATTTTCAGCATCTAGTAGGAAGAACAGAAGTTGCTGTTCAAGTATACGGTCTATACATAAAAAAGAATTATGGAAAAATCTGGATGGTGTATGTGACCTGCCACCCTCTGGAGGAGTGGGGTGGGGACTCACCTGCCTGGCCAAACAGCCTTTGAACTTCCCAGTCAGGTCCGAGGTGGTGGAAGCTTTGAACTTGACGCTCAAACTTCCAATCCTCCGCCCGGGACCTGAGCGGAAAATTCAAAGGCCGGTTGGCTGGGCGGGTCATCACCCCTCCGGAGGGTGGCTGGCTGGCAGCGGCGGTGCTAGGAAAAAAACTTACTGCTACTGCCGCTGGCCAGGCACCCTCCAGAGGGGTGAGGTGGGGACTTAAAGACCCGTCCGGCCAACCGGCCCTTGGATTTCCCACTCAGGTCCCAGGTGGCAGATCAGAAGTTTGAGGGGGAAGTTCAAAACTTCTGCCACCTGGGACCCGCCCCAGAACTTTAAAGCCTTCTTGGCCAGCCAGGTGTGTCCCCACCCCATCCCTCCAGAGGGTGGCTAGCTGGCCCACGGTGGTGAGGAGAAGGAGAGCTGCGGGCATCTGCGTGGTAAGATTTATTTTTATTTTTTTTCTCCTCCTTGCTGCCTCTGTGGGCAATTGGGCAGCAGCAGCAGCAAAGAGAGAATAAAGTTTTTTTTTCCTCCTTGCCACAGCCGAGGCAAGGAGAAAGGGAAAAAAAGGAAGGAGAAAGGGAAAAAACCTTTATTCCCTCATCATTTGCCGGGTGTCAGTGGCGAAAGATTTCGTCCCAGCACCCCACCACTGCCGTCAACCTGGATAAGAGTGTTTGTTGTTATCCGCAGATTTCACTATCCGCGGGAAGTCCCAGAACCGATCCCCCGTGGATACGGTGGTCCTACTGTACTCCAGGCGTGGCCTTACCATTGTTTTGTACAATGGCATTCTAATACTGGCTGTTTTATTATCAATTCCCCCTTTTGATCCCTAGTATTTAATTGGCCTTCTTCACCAACGCCACACTCAGGGGTTGACACTTTCATTGAGCTGTCTACCAGCACACCAAGATCTCTTTCCTGATCAGTCATGGAGCGCTCACAACTCATTTGCTGATAAGTACAGTTTTGATTTTTTTGTCACAATGTGCATTACTTTACATTTTCTTACATGGAAATGTATTTGCCATTTTGCTGAGTTTGAAGAGATTCTTCTGGAGCTTTTCATAATCTCTTCTGGTCTTTACGCCCCTGAAAAGTTTCTGTCATCTGCAAACTTGGCCCCCTCACTGCTTATTCCAGCCTCCAGGTCACATACGAACAGGTTGAAAAGTACTGGTCCCAGGACAGATCCCTGGGGCACACCACTTTTCACCTCTCTCCATTGTGAAAATTACCCATTGACACCTAATATCTGTTTCCTGGTTTTCAACCAATTCTCAGTCCATAGGAGGACCTGCCCTCTTATCCCTGACTGTGGCGTCTTCTCAGCAGTCTTTGGGTGAGGGACCGTGTCAAACACCTTCTGAAAATCCAGATAGGCAATATCCACTGGTTCTCCTGCATCCACAAATGTGCCATATCATGATTTCAGTACCCTCCTGTTGTTGTTGTTGTTGTTGTTTTGTTTTGTTTTTTGGTTCTCTGTGCCTGAAAAAAATCCCTGAAAAGTGTCAGCATAAGTCGGAATCAATATAATGTTGGATGATGAAATGAATGGGTGCAGTAACAAGCAAATGCAGAATGAGATGTAAGACACTTATGACAGTAGGAGTAGGGAGACGACAAGAACCCCATAGAATTTTATTTTTTCCACCTCATGTCAGGGGAATGTAAACAGTAGTAGGTGAATGGTTAGCCATGATTAGATGATCAATGGTTAGATGAATGGTTAGACATGATTATAGATGAGATAGGGTTAGAGCTTGGTGCTTTCGTAAGGTCAAGTGGATGAATGTAAGTAGAAGATGAGGACAGAAATAAGATATTAGTAGCAGAGATAAATACCATTTATAATGAATATGTTAAATATATTTACTGTATTTTTATTTTATTTTATTTTAAGAATTACCAGTATATGTGCTTTTTTGTACTGCTTTGTATTGATTAATTGTTTACTGCCCAGAGTGGCCTCGCTGCCAGGTGGGTGGTATAAAAATCCAATGAAGGAATGAATAAATAAATAAATGATGAGTTTCAGGAAGTAAAATTCCCTAGACTAGCTATGTGTACAAGCAAACTATTTAAGGTATTGTTAAAATCTTGTTTTTTTTCCCCCTTCTGTACATATTTTTATTTTTAAAAGGGCTGAAGAATATGGGCCAGTCTTGCGCTTTAATGCCTTTCATAGAGTGTCCATATTGGTAGTAAGTCCTGAAGCGGTAAAGGTATGTTATGGAATATTAATTTCAGTGTGATGATAAATTCAATGTGAACATTTAGTTAAGTATGCTTTTCTTAGCGGCAGAATGATCTTGCTTTTCACTTGACATGGCAGGCAGAGGTACCAATAAATCAAATGCTAACTGGGCCATTGATCTCCTTGGTCTGTCCTTTAGCAGCATATCCACCTTAAAAATGTTGTGAATTGTCACGTTTTGTGTTTTGATTTTAACATTTTAATCATATTTGCCAATTCTTTGTTAGTTTCTGCTCATTGTCTTGATTATTTTTTTTACAGGCAGTTAAATATTGGAAATGGGGGCCAAAAACTGTTTTCATAACTATGCTATATACTGCCAACAGAGTGTTCTAGGGGTACTGGATGATGTGTAACTTGAAAACACCACAAAATTACTGCTAATACTGTAAAATGATCTGAAGTTAGAGTGTTCTCTCTCTCTCTCTCTCTCTCTCTACACACACACACACACACACACACACACACACACACACACACACACA
>JAHTLZ010000225.1:5772490-5809422 GCA_023846285.1 Phrynocephalus versicolor
ACACACACACACACACACACACACACACACACACACACACACACACAAAGCAAGTGGGAAATGGGAGATACAGTAAAATCACTGGCTGTGCCACTACTTCTTAATAGGTTGAGGCCTATCATTTTAGATGCAGAGTGCTCAACAATGTCCTTATGAGGTAGGTTGTTCACCTAGAGCCAGGCCTATTACTGAGGCTCGCTGCCTGTCTCCATTCAGCTTATTGGCCCGCCCCTCCCTCCCCCTCCTTCGCCCCATTTTTTAAAAGAAATCTTCCACCAACACTGACACCGCCGGGAAGCTTGATGGGCTGGGCAGGCCGGCTGGCTGGTGAGCAGAAGCTTGTGGGGCTGGGCGAGGGGGCGGGCCACCACCACCAGTGCCGCCAGGAAGCTTGTGGGGCTGGGCGCGCGCACAGGGGTGGCACACAGGCAGTCCACCGCCACCGGCATCACCAGGAACCTTGTGAAGCTAGGCGCATGCACGGGCCACCGCCACCAGCATAGCTAGGAACATTGTGAGGTTGGGCGCACGCGCGGGACAGTGATTGGGTGGGCCGCGCCTCTGGCACCACTGGGAAGCTTGGGCGGCTGGGTGGACAGGTGGTCTCCCGCCACTGGCACGGCAGGGGAATGGGGGGGTGGGCAGGCCAGCGGGCCTCTGCCACCGCCAAGGAACTTTGGGGTGGGCTGGCGGGTGAGCCGTCTCCACTGCTGGGGAGCTTGGGGGGGGTACAAGGTTGCACAGATCACTTCTTCCAAGGGGCGACCTGTGGCCACGGCTCCCTGTTCTTCCTTTGGTCCCCACCTTCATTCTTTCCTCCCTCCCTTGGTCCCCACCTTCCTTCCTTCCTCCCTCCCTTGGTCCCCACTTCCCTCCCTCCCTCCCTTGTTCCCCACCTTCCTTTCTTCCTCTCTTGGTTTCCAACTCCCTCCTTCCCTCCCTTGGTCCCGGCCTTCCTTCCTGTGGGTGGGGTTGCAAGGGGTCAGTGGGTGGGGTGGCAGGGTCGGGAACCAACCGGCCCCTGACACATTCTCAGCCACCAAATCTGGCTCTCCTTACAAAAAATTTGGGCACCCCTGGCTTACTTCTTATGGTTACAATGCAAAAATTTAAGCTGCCCTAGAGGCCCTATAGAAACTGCCTTCCAAAGAACTATCATGTCTAGAAGGCACTGTGGCGGCTTATAAAGAACTGGAGGTAGGCCCAGGACAGGCATAAAGGCTTCAAGATTGGCCCTTCCACAGGTGAGAGAAAAGTGAGGTGTCTAAAGGTATCTGTAAGTGTGAGAACTTCTTGGAGAATTCTGGGTGGTTGGGGCTGAAGGCCAAAAGAACCCAAATTATATTGACTCTGCTGTTATTTGAATCATGTAATATTTTTTTGTTCACATGACATATTGACTATCATTGATTCCTTTGGCCAGCCAATCATTTTTTTCCCCTCTTCGTTGGCATTGTTGTTTTAAAATGTTCCGATCCCTGTATCGGTTCAATCCGTATTGTTTTGGCACATGTGAATGTTGCTATTGATTTACGTACTTTGCAGATGGATTGGGATTTGAGGCATCATGGCCACTCCACTCTTTTTAATGTTTTATTTTTTTTAAAAAAAATGTGTTGGAACTTGATTAGGATGATCAGTAACCTTATCAATAAGGGGCTTATTGCCCATGGAACGCAGCAACAGCAGCAGCAACACAAATACACGGTTCAGAAGAAAACAGCCTTCCCCTTCTTCCCTTGAGGCTCTAATGAAGGAAAGAGGAAAGGGCTTGAGCAGAGAAAGGGCTGGTTCTGTTAAGAATTTTTTAAGGCTAGAAAACAGCAGTTTCAGGAGATTAAAAAATCACTGGAGACATGTGAATAAATTGTGCAGAGTATATTACATATGAACAGAATAAATCAGCCAAAACATTGACAGCATAACAGTATAACATTTTTTTAACTTTTTATTTTTGACTTTTCGAAAATTTAACATAATACTATAAACATAAATTGCATTAAAGAAAAACATTTAAAGAAACAAAAACAAGTAGAGAAAAAGCAAAAGTCAATACATCATAAGATCATATAATACATCCCTTATAAATTGCCTTATATATTTACAATGAGTCAATAAAGGGCTTCCATATATCTTTATAATGGTAGATATCCTCTCGTAGTTGCTTTCTATATGATATTCGTTCAGATGAGGCTAGTTGTCAGAGATCTTCTGACAATTGTGTGAAGGGTGGAGGATGGTTATCTTTCCAGGCCTTTAAAGCCTAACAGTATAACATGACATATCGTTGTACAGAGAAAAATGATCGGACTTTCAGCAGATACAATCTCCTGTTTGATGCACACTTTTATACTTCTACAGAACCCATCATAGCTGAGGTTACATCATTATTTCACTGTACGTTGCATCATGCATGACTTGATTTCACCAGACTCATGCTTTGTCTTTGTCCAGTGCACATCTTAGCATGACTCATGATATTTCATCCATGTTGTACAATATGACTATACATTAACATGTATCAATATGAAATACTGTAGATGAAAAAGAAATGATTTAAATGGTACGTGTGATTAAGTCTCTGGAGTTAAATTAAAAAAATTGAATGGTCAGTCCCTAGTAGTTGTGCCTGAGGAAGGATGATGATATCTGCTGTGGAGATTACTACCTTCTGCTTGCCTTGTCAGTCTTTTAATATGTCAAACAAATAAATAAATCCATTACTGAGAGTTCATTACTGAAAGGCTATATGCCTATTTTTTTTTAAAAAAAATGTTTTTATGCTCATCTCCTCTAAAGAGCCTCTTGGCACGGTGGTGCTGCAAATATAACTATGCTCACAACCTGGGGTTCAATCCCAGGTAGCTGGCTCAATCTTCACAGTTTCCCATCCTTCCTAGGTCGGTAAAATGAGTACCGAGTAAAATGCTGAGCGGGCATGGTGTAGCCTTCGTAAATAAACCATAATCTGCCCAGAGAGTGCTTTAAGCAGTAGGAGACGGTATATAAGCAGAACACTATTTTGCTTTGGTTTTAATAACCGTTTATGTTTTCAGTATATGCCAGGTAACAGAAAAGTTGTGCAAGAGATTCGGGAGTGTTTGAAACTGCTCCGTGATACCGGAAAGGAGTGTATAGAGCAGAGGCGGAAAGCTATTGAGAACGGGGAAGAGATCCCCATGGATATTCTGACCCAGATCTTAAAGAGTGCAGGTAAGAGACTTCTTAGGGATGCGAAGAGATTGAGCCATTTTTGCATGTGCTGTTTTATATAAAAAGCCAGGCTCTCAGAGTGGTTTACAGGAAGGAAGAACTGAATAAAAACTGCAAAGCTTTCTAATAAAACAAAATGAATACACCCTAAAAACATTTGCTTATATGTCATCAGTAATACCTGTACAGTGGTACCTTGTATAAAGGAATTAATTCATTCCAAATGAAATTATATTAAGCAAATTTCCCATAGGAATGCATTGAAAACAGAGTAAACCCTAATCACGACCATTTTTATGTTATCTCCGGAGTTTTTTATGTTGTACAGATTTTATGTTATACAAACCATTTGTTATACGAGGGTCCCCTGTATCTGTCAAGAACTAGAACTATTTAAAATTTTTTTAAAAAAAAATACTGTTTTTGAAACTAAAACTTGAGATATGGTTATACCAGCCATTTTTAAAACCATTTCTCAAAGTGATATTTGATCCTTTTTAGTATTTGTATACTATTGTTTTTTAGCTTTAGGCATTGTCTTCTAATTATATAAGCTGCCTTGGGTCCTTTTTAAAGAGAAAAGTGGGGTAAAAATATTTTAAATGACTAAATACATTTCGGTTCAGAAGAGAAACATAGCGATAGAGCTATGATTAGAAATGCAACCTCTGACCTCCTCTTCTCTCTGGTACCTATGTTGATATGTATCTAATATCAATAATATTCAATTACTGAAATAAGTGTGGGTGGCTTGATCTCTGTTTCCTGTCTTTGACAGCTCAGGAGGGGGATTGTGATGAAGAAAGTATCCTAGACAACTTTGTCACCTTTTTTTTTGCAGGTTTGTAGATTTTCTTGCCTTAAATTCATTACATTTCAATTCATTCTATTCATTCCATTTCCTTCAGAGAACTCAAAGTAGTGTACAGTAGGACCCCTGTATCCACTGATTCAGTTATCCATGGTTGGCAGTGGGGAAAAAAAATAAGTAAATAATTCAGCAGCCACAAAGCAAGCTACTGTCACAAACAGCAGGTGTAAAGCAAGCTACTATCATAAAACAGCTGTCATAAAGCAAGCTACTATCTCAAACAGCAGCTGTAAAGCAAACTACTGTTACAAAGCAGCAGCTGTAAAGCAAGTAACTCACAAAACAGCAGTTGTGGGGGTTTGGCGCGTTCTCTCTTATCCACAGTTTTCATTATCCACGGGAAGGCCTGGAACCAATCCCCAGCGGATACCGGGGTCCTACTGTAAATGTTTTTCTTCCTCCCTACTTGGTCTGCACAACTACCCTCTGTAGTAGGCCTGGCAGCAACCTGAGCAGAACGTGGACCCTTCAAGTCCCAGCCGAGCTCTCTATAGCCTCCAGGTCTCAGATTCACCAAGAAGGTGGTCTATTGCATATTGAATTAAGAATGGTTTCCCCATTTGTTTTCTTATTTAAACCTTTTGGTCTTCAGCCCAAAAGGGCTGCCAGAGCAATTTATATGTGTAGAATAACAGAATACCCCTACTTACCATAAGTTATGGATTTACCACAATTGTACCATGGGTGTTTTGCCATGTTAAAAAGCTGTCCTTCGCATAGTTGATTGGGCAACCAGCACAAAATCGGGCACATGAGAGACACTTCACAAAATGGGGACAGGCTGCTCATGCAGGGGGTATTCTACATGCACTAAATCCAACAGAGTCACACGGGGTGGGGGTGGGGAGTCCAGAATGACAATTGCTTGTTGAACGTGGAAAAGGATAATTTGCTATATTGCTTATTTTCAAAATAAAAAGCAGGGCTCATAATGGCATAAACCTGAAGAATTGTTTTTAAAATAACTCTGAAATTCCTTTAAAAAGAAACTTCTCAAAATAAGTGAGAAAGGTTGCTCATTATACCAGTCAAAATAAATTCATTTTAAAAAATCAAATAATTTCATCAGGCTGGCAGAATAATCCTGCTTCCCATCTGGCCTCCCGCTGGTGATGGTAACACCTCAGTAGGTGAGAGTCCCTGCATCTTCTGTCAATGCTGAAGTTCTCAAATTGGCTGAATTTGTGTTTTGACATGAATAAGAATGTCTGTCTACATTCAGGATTCCAACTGCCTGATTAATTTCTGTTGTCTGAGCTCAAATTGTGGCTCATATTGAAATCTAGTAAGAAATCGAGAAATCAAATTCAGATTACAGAAAATTGAGTTTTGGATTAAAAGCGGTCATTGAAAGAGCATAAGTACAGCATTTCTATATTTCTATATTATCTGAGACTTCTGTCAAACCCCAGAAAGTTAGACGTCTTCATTTTACAACCTAGTTTCACTTAATCTTTGGGTTGTTTTTTCCTATTCTCTCCTCTTTTACTCAACTAGATTCTGTATCCCTCAGGTCATGAAACCACTGCAAATCAGTTGTCTTTCACTCTAATGGAACTGGGACGGCACCCAGAGATTGTTGCAAAGCAAGTAAAACTCTTGTTCTTTCCAGGACCTAATCACAGTTCTACTGTTTGCAGTAGAAAAAAAAAGTTCTTTTCCTCCACCTGATAGGGTGGGGTGGGGGAAGCAGGGTTTTTGTTGATTTTTGTTTGTCTTTTGTTTGTTTGTTTGTTTGTTTGTTTGTTTGTTTGTTTGTTTGTTTGTTTGTTTGTTTTTGCTGAGCCCCAAGCACTGTAGAGCAGGCTCGGAGCTGGCATTCCCCCTCCTCCAAGCCCCACCTGCCAGCTGATGGGCGCTGGGGTGGGGAAAAGGTTTTTTCCTTTCCCCCCACCCCAGCAATCAGCTAGAAGGCGGGGCTTGGGAGGGGAGAAAACTTTTTTTAAAAGTCCAGAGCTTTTTTTTTAAAAAAAAATCCCTCCTCCAAGCGGCTTACAGACGGAACAAAATAGTCCGTTTCAACAAAAAAAACCATTTCGTTTGGTCTGTAACGAAATTCTGCTTCTTCGTTTTGTTTTGTTACGTAACGACACAACGAAACAGCATTTCGTTTTTTGTTTTGTGGCCATCCCTAGTTTGCAGTTCCCGAACCCACCGTACAAGAGCAATTTTGAATACTTGTTACATTTACCCAAGTTTTAAGCATCAGAACAGTTTTAACTGGGTGAAGCTGGTTCTAGTTGTCAGCAGCTCTTGTATTATTAATGGCACTTCTCCCTGACCTGTGCAATCCAATACAGTAATTGGTGTCAGCTAATAACATGATCGTATGGATACCTGTGAGCTAGCTAGATAGCTTGGCAATTTGAACTCCAGTAGTTTTTTTCACCAGAAGTTGGTGATTTGAAAGTTGGGAGTTTGGTTCTCCATTTTGCCACCTGGGAGAGGAGCCATCCTGTGTAGCTTTGGGCAGGTTGCCCAGTCCCAGAAGAGGGGAGTTATAAACCATTAGTATTCTCTACTTAGAACCTCCTGGAAAGGGTCACTGTAACTCAGAACTGATGTGATGGCATCTGTTTAGAAGGATTATATATGCCAATATGGATCCATTCAGCACGCCTAACCCCCAGATAAAGTGCACATAAAAATACACCCTAAATGCCTAGAATTGTCCAATTCACCCATAGAGTTGGAAGCGACCTCAAGGGGCATCCAGTCCAACCTCCTGCCATGCAGGAACCACCATCATGGCATTTCTGACAGATGGCCATCCAGCCTCTGCTTAAAAACCTCCAAAGAAGGAGATTCCGCCACCCTCCATATTCCACTGCCAAACAGCTCTAACCATCATGCAGTTCTTCCTCATGTTCAAATGGAATCTCTTTTCCTGTAGTTTGAAACCATTGCCCCGAGTCCTAGTCTCTGAAGCCATGGAAAACAAACCTGTTCCCTCTTCTATATGACATTATTTCAAATATTTAAACATACCTACCATATCCCCTCTCAACCTTCTTTTTGAAAGGCTGAACATTTCCAACTAAGACATTTCTTCCAGACCTTCAGCCATCCTGGTCGCCCTCCTCTTTACCCGCTCGAGGTGTTAAACATCCTTTTTAAACTGAGGTGCACAGAACTGGACACAGTACTCCAGGTGGGGTCTGAACTTTATACTGGATGGTGACTGCTTAAGGGCTTCATAAGTTTTGAAGCTGATAGTTGTATTTCCCAGACCAGCCGAATCACTGAATGTTTCCCTGTCTGAGTTACAGTGCAATTTCATTTCTTGGATGGTAAATTTTGCACTTCTCAAATATGTGTAAAAGTTTCTTTTTTTAGCAGTGATGGCCAATAGTCATTAAACTAAAATTGTCTTCTGCTTCTTAGACTTCAGGCTGAAGTTGATGAGGTTATTGGTGTGAAGACAGATATTGCCTATGATGATCTTGGCAAGCTTGAATACCTGTCACAGGTACTGTAATAACGACACTACAAGTAACCCAGAACTACTTTGAAAAAGTCTTGTTACACACTCTCTCCCCACAGTGACAAAAATAACATTTCCCCAAACAGATCTTACAGTGTGATACTTGACAGCATTTAAGGAATTGATATCTTAGGGCGTTTATACACGACCCCTAAGCTCTGCAGCAAATGGCTGCAAGTTCCAGAGCTTAAAAATGTTTCCCCACTAGCTCCGGAGCTAACAGAAAATTAAGTGCAACCCCGCCCACCTAAGCGCGACCCAGCGCACCTTTCAAGTACCTGCTCTTTGATGGTGAAAAATTTTGATGCGGAGAGTGGGGGGCTCTCCTCGCTTCTTTTTGTTGTTGTTTTTTGCCTCCCGCCCCTTTAAGAGGAACCAGGAAGTAACGGGGGGAGTCGGAGCAACTTCCATGGCACTCGGAGGTAAGAGTGCATTCTTTTCTCCCTTTTTTCTCCCTCCCCTCACGCAGCCAGCAGCCAGGAATGCAGAGGGGGTGGGAACGCAGGGGGGGGGGTGACAAACCCCCAAGATCTCCAGTCCGAATTTAAGGGACCAGCGGATCTTAGGGGTCGTGTAAAAAGGCCCTTAGAGTAACTTAGCTGCAATATAACCACATTACATAAAGTCTCCATATGATTCCCATGCTGTGAAAACCTGGATTTTCTTAGCAGTCATGGTGGTTAATGGAACAATAAACACTGTGCTGTAGTATTTTTAGTGTTCAAAATGTTGGCTGTGCAAAGAATTCCAGTTTTCCTTCATTGTCCTCTCCATGATAGTTGAACTGGTTAGTGAGTCACTGATCAAGGCTTTGCCAACACTACTATGTGGTTGTGTGGGTTTCACTGTCATCCACACAATATTCCCCATTATAATATTGGTGCTCAACAAATACTTTTTCCTTTAGCTCACAGTCTTGTCAACTTCCGATTTGTTTTTGGCTATTTGTCTGTAGCAGAATCAGGGCTCAGGAAGCAGTCATTCAAACACAAAGTGTATATAAGGCACACTTTATTGTTGAGGCACACTGTAGCCATAATTGTGCTCATGACCTGGGCATCAGTTCCTGGTAACAGGTTCACTCAGCCTTCCATCCTTCCAAGGTCAGTATAATGAGTACCCAGTTTGCTGGGGGTGGGGTGGAGGTCAAGCCTGTATAATTACTTTTAAGCCACCTAGAGTGTGCTTTAAGCGCTCTGTGGTGATATATAAGCAGCACAATTTGCTTTTTTCACTTTATCTGCTTGTTTGGAATACAGTTAAGGATCACACTGGTAACTAAGGCTAAAGCCCTCGGTATCGAAGTAAGTGACTCCAAATAGAACGTCTACCTTAAACACTTGAATTGTGCATGGAAATGGATAGCCCTACTTAGCTTGTTGGGTGTACTCTTCAACTCTAGCCATCATAGCCCATAGTGAAGAAGGATTAAAAATATAATACAATGACAGGAATGCCATCCGTTCTCCATCTCTGTAATAAATTAGGATTTTGCGTTACACAAATAAACCTGGGTTCCCTTCCAGGCCTAAGTGCGCTTGAGCAAAGTCCGTGCCTTATACCTTTGTAGCTGCTGCTATAATTGGATGAATAGACACGTCTTCTCTGTTTCAGATGAACCATACTTGAGAATGCCATCCATAGTTGAAAATTTGGTTTATCTTAGCTATGACAAGTAGAAGCAATTGGGTTTCACAAACCATTGTTAGAATCCCACTGAAATTCATGAAAGGCTTGTGTAACATGCATTAGCTAATTGTAGTTAATTAATGAGGTACTAGCATGCATATCAGTTGGGCGCATGACCAAGTACATAACCTTTGTACTTTATTGATTAGCCGTAGTTATCCATGGTACACTAATGGAAAACTCATGTGAATACCAGTAGAATTGTGGCCCATGGTGTTTAGATTTGCTTCATTCCAGTGACTACAGCTTACATTGATGATTCTCAGTCTTTTACCTTCCCTCTGTTTTGGATTTTATTTTGTCAAATCCCCATGCAGCGAAGTAAAAAGATGGGGATTCTGAATGCCTGAAAAGACAGTCCAGGGGGGATTTCCATAATAGTGAATAGTGAATCTGCTCCAGGTATTAGTCTGACTCTGACTCTTATCCCCAGCTATGGTGTAGTGATTTATTTATTTATTTATTGCATTTTTATACCACACTGATTTCCCAGAAGGGACTCTGGGTGGTTTACATAAATGCAAATAAGAAACAAACAACAATGCAAATTAAATAAACAGTAGAATAGACAAGTAGAATAAGCAAATAAACACATACATGCAAGAATCCGGCAAGAGGCAAAAATAATACCCCCCTAAAAATACTAAAAAAAGGAGGGGTACAATAAACAGAGAAAAATGTCTGTGAAGATTCTCAGTCATCCAGGTGAATTTATCTGGAAGTTGAGTCATGGTTACTGGACTTCTCTTTTCTTGAGCGATAGAAACGTTTCACTGCTCATCCAAACAGCTTCATCAGAGAAAACACAACACAATGAATTACCTGTTGTGATCCATCCTAAACAATTTGGTGGGACAGACTTCTGAGAGAACATGGACAGAAGATTTCACATACATTTTAAATGGAAAGTACGTGTCCCAGATGAGGGCTAGGGAAAAATTACCAGCATAGATTGTGTTAAATATCTCTTCACTGTCTTAGGTCTTCAAAGAAATCCTGCGATTATATCCACCAGCTCCAGGCACAATGCGATGGACAGGGGAGGAGAATGTCATTGAAGGAGTCCAAATTCCAGCAAACACCACCCTGATTGTGAGTCTGTTCAACGGACTGGAGCATTTGGTTGTGTAGAACACCTTGGCATTTGGCTCCAAATGCCCACTGATATAACTGAATGATATACCTTTGACAAGGAATATTTGCTGTAATTCTGCATGAAAACAGGAGGAAGCAGTAGTAGATTCTGAATTTGGCTGCATAGCCCATCTCTCTTTTTTGAGATGGATGGAAATAATAAAAATGGTAAATAAATCATGCATAGAATTTTTGAAAAATGTTGTACAGAAATAATAATGTTGTCATTTCACAGATAATATGCAGGTTTCAGCAGTCCCCTTTTGACTTAGAGCAGAAAGCTTCCTTCTTCAAGTGTTTATTTTTCAGACTGTGCATATTTTGTTTGTTTGTTTTATATTAACATTTGTATCCTGTCTTTCTGATGGAAAAGAAAGCCCAGGGTAGTTACATTTGTGAAATGACAGAAGATGAAAGGTGGGGCCTCCTAATCAGAAGATATGTCCCCCCACAGTAATAATAACAAAATTGTTCAGGTGCTTGGGAGAGTATACCATAACATAACATGAGTTACAAAGTGGAAAATACATTTTCCTTCGTCATTGTATCTATGATCTTTAAGGAGCTCTGAATCTAAGTACCTTTTTTTTCATGTATACCATGCTACTTTTTTTCTGAAATCATGATGTCAAAAAATTAAGGGGTGTGGTATACACGGAAATAAGCCTTTCAGGGCGGGTGGGTGTTGGAGAACCCAAACTCACCCCTCCATGGTTTGGTTTTTGCAGGATCGGGCTCCTTCTTTCCTTGAGTTCTCCTCCCCCACCACCCCCCTGTTTTCTTTAATTTCCCCATTCTAAACACTCCTCTCAGCTTTGGGGAGTTTGTTTTTTGCAGGATCAGGCTCCATTGGGCTTGAGCAGCCCATTAAGAAATGCGCTCTGGAAAGAAAAGAAAAAAAGCCACATCTTTTTTAAATGTGAAAAGGCATTTCTTAATGGGCGGCTCAAGCCCATTGGTGCCTGATCCTGCAAAAAACAAACTCATCAAAACCGAGAACAGTATTTAGAAATTAAAGGTAACAGTGGGGGTGGAGGAGATCTCAAGAAGGATTTACTATTATTTTTTATTTGGGGGTCAAAAATTGGGGGTGGGGGCTTCTAATAAAAGGCAGCATCTTATAGACAGAAAAAATATGGTATCAGAGCAAGCTAATGTAGCAATTTGTGAGGAACCTGGTTTTAGTTGGGCACCTTGGGCTCTCCAGATGTTCTTGTATTCCAGTTCCCATCAGCCCCAACCCTCATAGCCCATGGAGAGGGATTGAGTCAAACAAAAAAAAAATCTAGGTCTCCAGTTGCCCAACCCCAGCTTCATTTGTAAGGCAGTCCTTCCCAAACTTGGGTCCCCACATGTCTTTGGACTACCACTCCCAGGAATCCTGACCAGCACAGTTAGATGTGAAGCCTTCTGGGGGGCGGGGGGTTAGGCCAATAACATCTGAAGATCCAAGGCTTGGAACCATTGCTCTATGCGAAGTCTAAAAACAGCATTCATTCCAGGCAAAGGGTATTTTTGTGTTTAAGTTAAAAACAGATCCTGAAAATGCAAACAGAAATCCATTATGCTCTCTGCATTTGTCTCTTGCCATGAGCGACCAGCATACAGTATGCCCAGCTGCTTCCCTTGAGAAAATTTAAACATACCGCTTCCTTTGGCAGTTCAGCACGTACATCATGGGGCGCATGGAAAGATATTTCAAGGATGCTCTAACCTTCAATCCTGACCGATTTAGCAAAGATCAACCAAGGTGAGTCTCTATCTTTCCTGGGTGTCACTATTCCGCAGGGTTATTCCAGGTGAAATAGACCCTTTCTCCTTCCTTCTGTAGGCCTTATAATTTCAACACCATCAGATATTTTCATCATCCTCTCTGCTTCTTGTAACGTTTTGTCTGATGAGGATATATGGACATCTGAAAAGCATGCATGCATTTTTGTACGTTTTTGTTTGGTGTAAAACTGTGTTTCCCCAATAAGGATTTTGGAATTTTGGAGTCTTCCTTTTGGAAATTTAAAGGTACTTCTCTTTTAACACACACAAGAATACATACTTGTCATGAACTTGGTGAATTTTGACACCTACAGCTATTTTTTTAAGGTTTTGGAAGGCCGAGTGGAAAATGTCAGACTTCTACCATGGAGGTAGATATCCTTGAGCTGGTTGCTCTCTATAGGAGCAAGTCTGTTGCATATTTGTTATTTTCTGGCATCTCCTTCAGTATCTCATAAAAGATACTCAGTTGCTCAAGGAAAAGATGCTATGCCTTTTTTCCATGCCTTTAATTGTAGCTCAGTGTTGCTAATTAACTGCTTGAATCTTTCACAGCATGGAGGTTGGCATCATAGTAGGGAAAGCTGGAAATCTTGATACCTATGCAGACCTGCTCCAGAGGTATCCTCAGTGCTTTGGGGCAGGGTTTTAGATTGCATGGGGGGTGGGGTGGAAGATGGCCTCTATCAGTGGAATCACCAAGTTTGACCTTAGCCCTAAGCAGTCAAGTAGTGTTTTGTGGTTGCAGTAATGCTATTGCATTGAAGGAAGTGTACATTACATCTACAAAGTGTCTAAGTGGTTTCTATATGTCTTGATATTTTTCAGACCATACTTTTGTTACTTCCCGTTTTCCCTGGGACCTCGTTCTTGTATTGGGCAAATATTTGCACAGGTGAGTGAGAGAGCCATTGATGGAGCTGCTGGGTCTCTCTAAAAAGGGTGCCTGTCCCTTTAAAACTCCAGGACACCAAGGGTATTTGTACATGACCCCTAAACTCCACCACAAATGGCTCCCAGCTCCGGAGCTTAAAATTGTTTCCCCACCAGCTCCGGAGTTTACAGAAAATTAAGTGCGGCCACGCCCACCTAAACGCGTCCCAGCGCACTTTTCAGGTACCTGCTCTTGGAGGGTGAAAAATCCCAGATCCACTAGTAAAGGAGTGAGTGCCAGGCTCTCCTCACTTCTGTTTGTTGTTTTTTTTGCCTCCCGCCCCTTTAAGAGAAGGAAGGACGACGACGGGGCTTGTGGAGGCTTGGACCGGCAAACGGAGGTGAGCCTGCATTGTTTTGTCCCCTTTTTTCTCCCTCCCCTCACGCAGACAGGATCAAGGAAGTGCGGAGGGGTGGGAATGCAGGAAGAGGAACGAACCCCCAAGATCTCTGGTCCAAATTTAAGTGGCCAGCGGATCTTTGGGGTCGTGTGAAAAGAGCCCAAGTGAAAATGAAGCCCTTCCCTTTCTGAACAGCCTGTTTCACCCCACCAGTGATCCAATTGCTCCCCTTCCTCTCCTGCCCCTTATGGGACAGAAGGCAAGTCCTGCTAGTATTATAGGCTGGAGGTAAGCTGGTAGAGGTCTGGGAAACACTCGTACCTCAAGCGTTTAAGAAAGAGAAGTTTAAGAAAGACAAAGAGTTTAAGAAAGAGAAGTGATTCATTTGATCTCTGTTAGTATTTGTGCCTCTTGCCAGATTATTTTCCTTTTTTTTTCTTTTATGTTCCCTTTTGATTTGTATTGGGGTGTTTTAAACTGTTACTTTGCTGGCAAACCACCCAGAGTTCCCTTGGGAAATTCGGTGCAGTATATAAACTTAAAAATAAATAAATATATATGTCATCTAGAATAGTGCTTCTCATCCTTGGGTTCTCACATGTTCTTGGACTACAACTCCCAGGAATCCTGTCCAGCAAAGCTGGTGGTAAAAGATTCTGAGAATTCTGGTCCAAAAAACATCTAGGGACCCAAATTTGGGGACCAGTACTCGAGAAGATCCCTCTGTTGCCTTTCTTAAGGCTGCATATGTAGTTTTAAGTGCCGTGCTTCCATCATATAGGGCACTGGAATTTGTTCTTTAGTGAGATGCTAGAATTCTCTACCACTCGGATTCTACAGCAGAGAAGCCTAAAGCTGCTTTGCTGACATCCAAATTCTTGAGTCCTGTAGGATGGAGCCATGAAAGATACAGAAAAATAAAACTGTGGCAGTTGTATAAAGTGAAATGCATAATTCCCAATTTTCTTAGTAGCTCTTAGTATACTGGACAGTATATTGTGCATACTACAGCTTCTAATGCAATATACAGAGTTCACCACCCTACACTAAATCTCTTGGCTAGTTGCACAGGTTTGTACTCTTTCTTCCTATATTATTGTTCTCCTTTGGATTGGATTGTAACACTTCTTTTTAGTTAGTCATAGCTACGATAATCTTCTATTTTATATTTTAAAACTTTCTTTAAAACCTCTTTTCATCATTTTCAGGGCTTTATCTCAACTAGAGGACTCTCTTTGTGTCAGTACTATTCAAGAACTAGTTGTCTTGCCAATATCGTGGGTTCCATGTTCATGGACTAGATAATAATTCCAGGAGCTTTGTAATAATTATAGCTTTGGACCAAGCAGCTAGTCCAACCAAGAGCCTAACAAATATATAGTTATATACTAGGAAATGGTTATAAATGAGCTCCAACTATTTAGGCAAGAGTTTCAGAAGTTTCAGGAAATGATTGTTTGTTTATTATTATTTAAAATATTTATACACTGTATTTAACCTAGAAAAGCCAAGATAGTTTACAGTATTAAAAGTAACAAAAAACAACAATAAAAGTAAAAGAAACCAACCAATAAATTATTACAATATTAAAAAGCATTAAACAATTAAAAGTTGTAATAAGAACAAGGAAAACATTGTACAGTAGGACCACTGATTCATTATCCACTGATTCAGTTATCCACGGTTGGAAAAAATTAAATAAATACCGTGTTTTTTGCTCTGTAAGATGCTCTTTACCACCCTCAAAAGTATGGGGAAATGTCTATGCATCTTACAGAGCAGATACAGCAGTCCCACTAAATATATCACATTTCCATTTAGAGATAGGTTACCTGCACGGAGCCTCTCCCGTCTCCTGATGCAGCTGGGATACTGCAATTCCAATCACCTTGTTTGCAGATACTTCCTCCAGGGAGCCTCTCCCCAACCCTCCCCTTCTGAAGCCTGGATTCCTCAGTCCCAATCACCTTGTTTGCAAGCCTCCCCTTTTGCAGCTTGGATTCCACATGGTAATTCAGCAGCTGCAAAGCAAGCTACTGTCATAAAACAGCAGCAGTGAAGCAAACTACAGTGGTCCCCCACCCTTTTGCGGTTCATATATTGTGGTCCCACTATATCGTGGGACCACTACCCTGAAAGGGCTTGAGGGAAGTGGGGGTAGGTTTTAAAAGCCATTGCTGGAAGCATTTTAATGACATTTTAAACATCGCGCATGCACGCCCCCAGGCCCAACCCATCCTGCATCCACATATCACGGATTTTCAATGATTGCGGGTCGGGTCTATCCCTAACCCCCGCGATAGATGGGGGGGTTACTGTACTGTTACAGCAGCTGTAAAGCAAGTTACTGTTGCAAAACAGCAGCTGTAAAGCAAGCTACTATCACATAACAGCAGTTATGGGGATTTTTTTTTTTTTTGCATTCTGTCTTATTCATGGTTTTCATGAATCTGCAGCAGATGCTGGGGTCCTACTGTATACAATATTAAGTGAGGGAGCAACTAAAATATTGTCAGGAAGACTCCCAGTTTCATCTCAGTTGTAAAAGAGATACATAGTCATTACTGAAAGTAAGCTCTTCCAAATGGGCCATTTGTTTATTTTTTTTAATGTTTTGGGTTCTGCATTGTTATGGGGATTTTTCCTACCTGTCCATATGAAATTTATCTTGTCTTAGTTGCTACAGTGTTTCTGTGTAACTTGCCACCTTTTTGTTATTTCTTTGGACTTTAGCACTATGGTATTTTCCATTTGATGTTGTCAGTGTGGAGGGCCACCTAATTGGATAGTTTTAGTTAGTGCTTAAAAATATAATAACAATAAAGAGCTTCAGTGCAGAATCCAATTTCTTAAAAGATTACTTAAAAGATTACTTAAGACAAAAGAACTGATTTTAAGTGTCAATCTTACCCTGATTAAAATAGGAAGAACAAGGATAGGATAGGAATCATTATTGTCATTGCCCCCTTGCAGGAACAACGAATGATAAAAGGAGTGATAAAAGAAGTGATAAAGAAACCAGAGAAATTGAGAGTCCCTTCTGAATTCCCACCCTGGCAGCTTTCGGATGTATTGAAGTATGAGTCGTACAACTACGAATCCCATTTTCCTCAGGCATTGTGGCCACTGTGCCTGGGGATGGCAGAAATTGTAGTCCAACCTACAGTAGGATCCTGGTATTCGCTGGGGATTGGTTTCAGGCCTTCCCGTGGATAATTAAAACCATGGATAAGAGAGAACACCTGCCCAACCACCCCCAGACTGCTGGTTCCTGGCAGTAGCTTGCTTTACAGATGCTATTTGTGACAATAGCTTGCTTTGTGGCTGCTGAATTATTTAATTTTTTTCCTCTGCCAACTGTGGATAACTGAATCAGTGGATACGGGGGTCCTACTGTATTTGGAAATATCTGGCTGAAGAAGAATTTCTTTCTACCATTTTCTTTCATTGTCTTAGAAGAGCTGAGGGCATTTGAATGAGCCGTTAACACAGAAATGCCTCTGCCCCTGTAATTCTGGGGCTCTTGAGTCCCTGGCGCATATGCTCTTTCACAGCGCTGTATACAGGGATATCCATGCTTCTTAGCTGCAGCCATTTCTTGTCAGATTTCCTAGTCAATTAGAGGAGGTGATTCTGCATAATTTGCTGTCAGGCAAGAACAAAGTCCTCACTAGGCAGATTTTCATATACACTGTTGGTCTAGCGGCACAGGTTACAATTCCCAATAGGGTCTTTTATTTCGCACTCTTAGGACAAGGATGACTATGCCCAGGTGGGGCAGAGTTTCATGGTTGATGGCCAAATACCTTTTAAATGGACATACCATGTCATTTTGTGTTTTGCCATATCTTGTTTGGTATTTTAGCACCCACACAATTTTAATTGGGCACATACTTCTTGGATGTGTGTGTATCATTTTCTATTGCAGGGCTGTCCAACTTTGAACAGGCCGAGGTCTACTTTTTCCAGCCCAAAGTGCCTGAGGGCTACTACATGAAAACTAACGTTACAAATAGTTTCAAATTAAATTTTGATCCAATAAAGTTGGAGGATTTGGGGATGGGGCAGGGTGAAGGTGGGGTAGCGGCTGAAATTCAATCTTGTCCTTCACACCCCAGAGGCACCCCTGGCAGCACCTGCACCATTGAAGAAGCCAGTGTGTGTGTGTGTGTGTGTGTGTGTGTGGGCTCTGAGTTATCCGTGACGGATCAGGAAAGAGATCTTGGTGTGTTGGTGGACAGCTCCATGAAGGTGTCTCCCCAGTCTGCGGCAGCGGTGAAGAAGGCCAATTCCATGCTAGGGATTATCAAAAAGGGGATTGAAAATAAAACAGCCAACATTATAATGCCATCATACAAAACAATAGTAAGGCCCCACCTGGAGTATTGTGTACAATTCTGGTCACCGCATCTCAAGAAAGACATAGTGGAACTGGAAAAGGTGCAGAAGAGGGCGACTAAAATGATTAGTGGGCTGGGGCACCTCCCTTATGAAGAAAGGCTAAAACATTTGGGCCTCTTTAGTCTGGAAAAAGGCGCCTGAGGGGGGATATGATTGAGACATACAAAATAATGCAGGGTATGAGTAAAGTGGATAGAGGGAAGCTCTTCTCCCTCTCCCAAAATACCAGAACTAGGGGACATACACTCAAATTGAGGGCTGGGAGAGTAAAAACTGACAAAAGAAAATATTTTTTCACCCAGCGCGTTGTAAGTCTATGGAATTCCCTGCCACACAATGTGGTGATGGCATCTGACCTGGATGCCTTCAAAAGGGGACTGGACAGATTCCTGGAGGAAAAGTCCATCACAGGTTACAGACCATGATGGAGATGTGTAATCTCTAGGCTTTAAACCAGGATACTTCAAGGGCCAGATGCAGGGGAGTGGTATCAGGAGACAGATATCTAGTCTCATGAGCTACCAGATGCATCTGGTGGGGCCGCTGTGAGATACAGGAAGCTGGACTAGATGGGCCTTTGGCCTGATCCAGCATGGCTCTTCTTATGTTCTTATGTTCTTATGTATGGGGTGGTGGTGTTATGGAATCACCCCGTCCCCTTTTCTGACTGGCAGCTTGATCTGTCACCCTGCTAGCCCAGACCAGGGGGACTCAGAGCCCCCCTCCCGGCTCTCTCTCTCTCTCCCCCTGGTGCACCAACGATGAAGGGCGCCTCGGTTGCCCAGCTTGGACAAGTTCCCCCGCGGAGGGACGGCCGCTTCTCTCCCACCTCCCTCAACAGAAGCAAGGCACAGGGAGACAAAGCTGCCTAGTGGGGATCCCCAAACCAGAACAACCACCCATGCCCCGGTCTTCCCCACCTGCATCTGGCCTGCTCCCCTCCACTGCATCCAATTCCACATTTAACAACTCCATGTCCGGCCAGGGCTCACTGCCCAGCTGCGCAAGCAGCATTGTGGTGGCAGTGGCAGATTCTTCCTCTGCAAGTACCAGGAAGGCTGCAAAATGCCGCCCCCCCCAAAAAAAACCCGTCCTGGCTCCTACTGTTGTTGCTGGCGGCGCCAGCGGCACTCCGATTGGTTGCCCTCTTCCTCCTGCCTTCGGGTCACCCCAAGACATAGGTGGGCCAGTGGGATGGGTGGGCTTGGGTGGGTTTTTTGCTGTTGGGCTGGGTTTCTTTTGCCCCCTCCCCTCCTCCTCTTTCCACGGCGGCAGCGGCAGCTTCCCTGCCTCCCTCCCTCTCTCGCTTTCCTCCTCCATGTCCCCTTCCATTTCAGATGAAAGCGAGCAGGCAAGCGGGGATCTTTGTGCGCCTCGCGCCAGATCTTTGGGCAGAGAGGGCCACCGCTTGGCTGCCGGCGGAGGACTGGCGAGGGGAGGGAGTCTCCCTCCCTCTCTTTTTCCCCCTCCTCCCCCTCCTGCTGCTGCCGCCTCCCCGCCCTCACGCCCTTTTGTGCCTCTCCCCCTCCTCTCACCCAGCAACCCTGGAAAGGGGTGGAGTGGAGGTGGGAGGAGCCCAAGGTTGCCCCCAGTGCCTGATTGGCTCCTGGGCTTTTGGGGCAAGGAGCAGGAAGCTGCTGGTGCGAGCTAGACGAAAGAAGGACCTCCCGCAGATATCGGTCAACCAGTAGCCCGCAGTTGACCTGTTGTGCAGGCCCGGCCTATTGTATTGTACGCTTTCTTTGATGCCAATATAGGTCCTGACTGACTGACTGACATAAATGAGAGGGAACGAAAATGAACAAATGAATGTAAATGAATAAAAAGACAAGAGCAGAGAAGAGATTGAACAGACCTAAAGAATATTGAAAGAACTTGTACAAAGAATCAGCTAGGAAATCTCTCAAGGTTAAAAAAAGAGGCTGAAACGAATAGAATGAAGGTTGACAAAGGCTTCAATGTGAATAATGTTGACAAGATAATAAAAACCAAAAGGGGAAGAAACCCAGAGGTCCTGATTGAAGTAGAAGAGCTGAAGTAGATAATTTAGTGGTGTGCCTGAAGCAGTTACTCACATGTGTGTTCGGTTCCCTAGGCAATTGGGGTGGATGGTGGTACTTATATGGCTTAGCATATCCTGTCAACAAAGCAGTAACATGAAACCAAAGGTTGAAAACTTCTGCTTTGATTGCTTGTGAGAATATGCATACAGATGAATGCATGAGGAAAGACCAGGTGGTAGTAGTTTTTTTTCAAAACCTAAAATAATCTGTTACTATATAATTTCTCAAAATGAAAACAAAGGAATGTCCCTAGGCTTCCTTATATAATGGCCAATAATGTTCTGTTATTGTTAATGCATCATCAATCCCATTTAATTTACAGTGACCCTAATAGAGTTTTCAAGGTAGGTTTGCTATTCACAGTGCCAGCCTCTATGACCCAAAAGGGGTTTCAGCAGATCTTCTAAGCCAGGGGTTCCAACACTATTTGCCATGGTACCATTGGGTACTCCGGATCCAAGTCAGGGGTGCCATAGGAAACAGGATGGAACATAGAGCTATGAATCTGGAAGTTGAGTAATGGCAACTGGACTTCTTTCCTTGAGAGATGGAAATGTTTTGCTACTCATCCAGCTTCATCCGTTAAAGCTGCTTGGATGAGTAGCGAAACATTTCAATCTCTCAAGAAGTCCAGTTGCCATGACTGAACTTCCAGAAAAACTCACCTGGAAATCAGAGAATTTTCACATAGAGCTACGAAAGCTGTAGAGGAGTTGTTCATTGCTCTATGTGAGACAGGAAAGAACTGGAGACCCTGTACTACCCCTGTGGTCCCTGGTTGAGGTGCTTGATGGGTGGTCTCCAGTTTCCTGCAGGGAAGGAGAATGGCTGGCTGGGAAGCTGTGTAGAAACGCTGATCCTGGTGACAAGGAGATCCTGAATGGCCTCTCCAAGCAAGGAGAGCCATGACCAGTGGTCAGTAAAATGAGAGCCAAGAGTCCAAAATGTTTGGGTACCACTATCCTAAATCATAGTCCATTATTCTGTCTTATCATACCATGCTAGCTGTATGCATGTTTTCATCAGTGAAGTACGGTAGGACCACCGTATCCACAGGGAATAAGTTCCAGGACCTCCTGCAGATATCGAAATCTGTGGATAAGAGCAAACACTCTTATCTGAGGATAATGGTGGTGACAGGGTGGTGGGGTGCTGACACGAAATCTCTTGTCCCTGGACAGCTGCCGTCCTTCCTGCAAGGAGAAAAAAGATAAAAAATTTAATGTTGCCAGCGGCGGCTGCCACTACCACCAACACAACACCCTCTGGAGGGGTGGGGTGGTGACTTAATGGACCTGCCTGGCAAACCAGCCATAGAACTTCCTGCTTGGGTCCCGGACAGTGGACTGGAAGTTTTAAACTTCCTGCTCAAACTTCTAATCCACTGCCTGGGACCCAAGCGGAAAGTTCAAAGGCCGGTTGGCCATGCGGGTCCTTAAAGTCACCACCCCACCTGTCCAGAAGGTGGCTGGCAGGTCGTGGCAGCAGTTGTGGCCACCACCAACAACAATGCATTTTCTTTCTTTCTTTTCACCCCCTCCTCACTGCCGTTCAGACCATCCCTGCACCTGCTGATCACTAACCGTGGATAACTGAATCTGTGGTTGGTGAATCAGCGGATGCGGCGGTCATATTGTACAAAGAAATTGAAGACGTTGGGTATCGCTGCTAAGAATCAAAAGTGATTGCATGATTAGGATACTGGACTAGAACTGATGAGACCAAGGTCCAAATGCCCACTCAGCCCAAATCAAACTAACCCTTTTTCAACTGACCCAGCCTCATTGTTGAAGCTGTGGAAAGACACTGACATGATCTTGTATGCCACTCTAAGCTCCTTAACAAGAATGCCAGGCTAAAAATGTAACTGCAATAAATAAGCACTGACCGCTCATTGTTCCCTTTTTCTTTTCATGGCAGATGGAGGCTAAAGTGGTCATGGCTAAACTTCTGCAGAGATTTGAATTCCAGCTGGTTCCACCCCAGAGCTTTAAAGTTTTGGACACAGGGACACTGAAGCCTGCAGATGCCGTGGTATGCAGGTTGAAACCACGGCAACATTAAGTAAGAGTCAGTGAAACATTAGAACTCGTGAGAGGAAATGTTGAAAGATGATTAGACCGCCATCAGTGTGATTCGGTGATTTAGTGTTTGGAGGGCCAAGGTGGCACGCGTAGTCACTCTTTTTAATGTTCAGCAACTCTTTTCTCCGCTATTGTAAAGCTGTCAGAGGCAATTTGTTATCCGAAAAAATTGTTATCCAAAACGTGGTTCCCATTGAAATGAATGGGAAACCGATTAATCCGTTACAGAAGTCTGAGAAAAGGCAAAAAAGCTGGGGGTGGGGTTCCAGACCTCTTTATAAAGTGCACTTTAAAGGCCTGCAGTACTGGAACACCCCCTCCAGAACACCCCCCCCCCGCAGTGCAATGCAAACATAGACAGGAGAAACTAGCAAGACTACCCAGCCTATTCCTACCCAAGGTGCAATGGGGAAAAATGCAAACAGACAAACAAGAAGCAAGAGAAATCCAGCCTGTTCTTGCCTGCAGAGCAATGGAAAAGATTGCAAACATGGACAGAAGAAAGAAGCTTAACTACCCCAGCTTTTTCCCCGCCAAAAATGCAAAGAAAAGCAGTGCAAAGATTAATAAAAGCTAGCTCCCTACTTTTCCAAGTTCAAAAGATCCAAATCCCTCAGCAAAACATGTCCAGAATGGCTCAAAAAACATGGAAAAAAATAACTCCTCCTACCCTTCCTCAAACTACAGGGGGTGCAATACATCCTGGATACACCTTTTTGCAAGGCATTATGAAACAGTTGCTATCCGAGGCAGCCCATAGGGAGCATTTGTTATCCGAGGCAGCCTAAACCCAGAAAGTAACATTTGTTATCCAAAAAAATTGTTATCAGAGGCATTCTTTATCCGAGGTATTACTGTATTTCTCTTTCCCTTTGGAACAAATCCAGAATGCCATATGATTTAAAAGGCTGCTGCTCCTCTGACAACAGAGGAGTGGCAGAGGCAGACGTTTTCGAACCCTGGAAACGGTGATATCCTCTTGCAGGTGGGACGGGCGGGGTTCTCCTGGGCCACGCAGACGCTTCCGCCGACGCTCTTGCAGGTGGGTGGGGCTGTCCTGGGCCGTGTGGCTTCCTCCTCCACCGCTGCCAGTGTCCCAAGTAGGTACTCCTGCGCCACTCTACTGCCTGGGCCACCCCACCCCTACAGGCCTGGCCCTTTGCACTGCTGCTCACCATCTGCGGATATCTGAATCCACGGATGGTGTCCTACTTTATAACAAAACAAATTCTTAGGTTCTGTTTGATTCTTTAAAGATAATTAAAGAACCTCTGCCATAATACTCGGGGTGCATATGCAAAATTGTAGTGGGGCGCTTTTTATTTACTGGCCTAAAACGGACAGAAACCTAGGAAGTTGCTTATGTTTTGCCACAGGATTTTAGCCACTGAATTATCTTGGGTCAGTCATTCTATTTCACCTAAGCTCCTTTAACAAGGTTGTTAAGCAGACAACATGAAGGGGGTCGTGTATAGTGCCTTGAGCTCTCTGGCTGAAAGGAAGGGTGGAAATTTTACACTCCTGCCTATCAGCATATAACAACTCCCATAATCCTCAATCCTGACTGTATAGTTAAAGTTGCTAGAAGTCACAGGCCCTAAAACCTGGATCTAAATGAAGCACTTTCCTCAACTTTCAAAATGTCTTATATAGCTGATAGGTAGCAAGGCAGTTGATGAGACTTGAGGTTGCAGAGCACTTTATAAATATGAAACTTCAAAAAAAGGTATATCGAAAGGTATATTGTTGGCTAAGAATGTTTAATTCAGTTATTTGCCAGGACCCTGCCTGTCACAGAACCTGACTCTGAGGGGTTAAATGGTGAAGACCTGCTGGAGGAGCCTTGCAGCTCAAGTCAGCAGGCAGCTGGGTCTGATGACTCAGCTGAAAACATATCTTCTCCCCCTAGAAGGGCTATGAGCAGGATTCTGCAAAGACGTGCTACCAGGAGAGCTAGGGAAAGGGTCTTTGATGCTAGACAGGGAATCAGGTCAGGAAGCCCTGAGTACTAGCAGGAGCCTTTCCAGAAGCAAGTGTGTGTTCCCTGTTTTGAGATAAAGCTGGCAAGCTCACATTGAGCTCTCTGTGGGAGCAACTCGTCATTTGAACTTGCAACCACGTTCCTGTCTGTAACCTTGGCTCTGTTTCCTGATTTCGGACTGGCTTCCTGGACCACGGCTTGATCTGTTCCCTTTGGTTTGGCATCTGGTTTCGTGAGATATTCTGGTTTTGACTTGGACTGTTAATTGCTGGGAGTTGGATTCTATTATTTATCTGGCACTTGGTTGTAGCAATGGACTTGAACTTGCCTGGCTTTCCACTAAAGATCTTGGCAAAGAACTGAACCCTGTTTGTGTGTGTGCTCTGTTTGCGGGGCTTGACATTATTCATTAGTGCCCAGAGTAGACAGGCTTGGTGGCTCCACTTCAGAGACAGATTATTCTTGTTAGTAACTTCCCAGAGCTTAAAAACCAATATGAAAGTCAGAAAAGGGATAAATATCCAAGTTCCTACAGGCTTCCTGTACTTCCCAGCTATGAGCTGTAGTGGTGAATAGACTTAGTGGATAAAGACTGCTTAAGAGGACCACGTTATTCATAACAAAATGTAGTCTATATGAGTGGACTGAAAAGAGGGTCACGCTGAATGAAAATCCACAGTAGCAGAAGTGGGACAGCTGCATGGAATTTAACAAGCTGCATTTAGTGATTTTTAAGGGAGATTCAGGAGCACGCAGGGAGACCTGAGAAGTAAATAGAAATGGTTTAATCTGATTTTTGAGGGGGAACTGAGATTGCACAAATGAAAGAAAAAATGAATTAAAGTCTATGTGGAAGGAGAACTGAAAATGCATGGGTGGGGGGACTTCAGAGACTAGGACTTGCGGCAGTGGTTTCAAACTACAGGAAAAGAGATTCCATTTGTATGTTAAGAAGACGGTTAGAGCTGTTCTGCAGAGGAATATGCTGCCACGGTGGGTGGTGGAGTCTCCTTCTTTGGAGGTTATTAAGCAGAGGCTGGATGGCCATCTGTCGGGAGTCCTGTGATGGGGGTTCCTGCATGGCAGGGAGTTGGACTGGATGGCCCTTGAGGTCTCTCCCAACTCTATGATTCTATGATTCTATAACAAAACAATATCAAACACGGGGAGCACAAAACACATTAACAGTTGTTGAATGCCTCCCTAAATAGCCAAGTTTTCACAGCCTTTTTCAATACAGCTAGGGATGGGGTCTGGCGTCTCTCGATTGGCAGTTTGTTCCAACTAGCCGGGCCAGCCACCGAGAAGGCCCGGTTGCGGGTGGCAACCTTACGGGACTCCTGAGGGGTGGCCACCCGGAGCGAGTACGCTATAGAAGCTCATATCATATCATACCATTGAAGCCAGCTAGAAACACCAGTATAAGAGCTAAGTGTTAGCGCAATCTAAGCACTTCATGGGTCCCTTCCAGCTCTATGATTCGATGATGGTTGTATATGTGAATAGAAAAGAAACAGCCAAGGCTATGAAAATTGGCTCTGAAGAGAGTTCACCAATTTTGGATCTCAAAAGAACAAATGGTTCAAAAGTTCATGATCTATATGTGGAAGGATCTAACGGGCAGGGGAGAAAGAAATATGATTTTAAAATCGTTGAAATGCATTGAACTAAAAATTGACTGTAATGGGATTTGGTATTAATAAAATCCTAAATATATCTGGGTGAAATTCCTAAATGTTGTGACCTCTTTTGATGACAGCGTTCCTCTCCTGCTCCCCTGCAGTCAGTTCTGGACTGTAGGAAGCAGCCAGAGAAAGAAGTGAGTATTAAAGCAAAATGCTTTTAATGTTTGTTAGTTTTAAGGTGCCCTGGGACTCTTGTTTTTGAAGCCCCCGACCCCATCAAGTTAAGCATGGTAGTATCAGATCGCCATCTAGTGGAAATCTAGGTGATTATAAAGCCGTTTTGTGGGTTTGGAAAGAACATGAAAGCATTTAATATATTTTGCTTTCACACTAGAGTCTTGTAAAAGTTGCTGAGATATTTATTTTCCAACATTAGCTGAAAGTATTCATAAAACCATTGATGCTACATGTCTGTTCCCCCTATTAAAAATTGTGGTTTCACATCATGTGGTTGAGTGCACCATGTCCAGAATCTTTCCACAGCTAAAACAACAACAGTAACTTGTCACTCAGAGAAAAGTGGAGTCTATGAAGTGTTCCTGCTAAAATCAAGGAAGGTTAGACAGAAGAGGAAGAGAGGGTCTGTGGAACTCCCTGCCATAGGATGTGAGGATGGCATCTGGCTTGGATGCCTTCAAAGGGGGATTGGACAGATTCGTGGAGGAAAAGTCCATCACAGATTACAAACCATGACAGAGATGAGTAATCTCCAGGCTTAAAAACAGGCAACCTCAAGGGCCAGATGCAGGGGAGTGCTATCAGGAGACAGACATCTAGTCTCGTGCACTCCTAGACGCATCTGGTGGGACCACTGAGATACAGGAAGCTGGACTGGATGGGCCTTTGGCCTGATCCAGCATGGCTCTTCTTATGTTCCTCCCAACACTAGCTTTCAATATATCTTTGACAGTAAAAGCTAGGCAAGCCTATTTAACTATTGTGGTCTTCTACGGTCACAACTTTAATGACACAACACACACACACACACACAATACCTCCAAATGGACATGAATTCCATTTTCTGAGAAGGTGAAGGCCGTTCCCTTTGAGTCTTAGAATGTGTTCCTTCTTCAGTATTGATGTAAGTGAGTAGGGGCTTGGAAACAAATCCTCTCCTGTCTCCGCACCCTTGGAGCTAGTTTCTGAAGGAGATGAAATGGTGTCACTTCACCTTTCCCTGTCCATAATGGCTTGGTGGGTATGATCAAAGCTGGTGCAGGATATGTGTTGCAGCTATTGCCCTGTACTAATGGTGAGTAACTGTGTTCCCTTAGCCATTTTTGAACTACAGGAGGTCCACGCGCCTAGCCATCTTTAATACCAACAGTGAATTCGTTGTCTGCAGGGCCTTACGTAGCTGAAACAGGATGATCCATACTGGAGAGATTCAGCTGGAAGCTCAGGCACACTCATCTGAGTTCTGCAGAAGTGCAAACAATATGGCAGTGGGGTTCAAACTTGGGCCCTCCAACTCACAACTCTGTCATTGGCAATACAGGCTTCAAATTCTGGGAGTTGTGCTCCAAAACATCTGGAGGGCCAAAGTTTGGACATTCCTGCAATATGGAAAGGAAAAAAGGGGGAGAGAAAGAAGACTGAGGGGCAGTATGATAGCACTTTTCAAATACAGTGGTACCTTGTATAAAGGAATTAATTCATTCCAAATGAAATTCTGTTAAACAAAATTTCCATAGGAATGCATTGAAAACGGAGTAATCCCTAATTGCGACTGTTTTTATGTTGTATGGATTCGCCCCATAGGTGATTCTGTTAAGCAAATTTCCTCTATCTCCGGAATTTTTTATGTTGTACAGATTTTATGTTATACAAACCGTTTGTTATACAAGGGTCCACTGTACTTGAAAGGTATTCATACAGATGAGGGGCAAGATCTGTTCTCGATCATCCGCTGAATGTCGGATGCACAACAAGGAGCTTAGGAAGCCGGATTTCCAGTTGAAGATCAGGAAAAACATCCTAACCCTTAGAGCAGTATGGCAATGGAAGCAATTAACTCCAGAGGTGGCGAGTGCCTTATATAGCCTCTTCCAACTTCATGCTTTTATGAGCACCCAATTGGGAGTCATTGTGGAAAGTTAAAAGAAAGCAAAACAATCAGACCAATGAGGCAACATATAGTAAAGGGAAAAAAACACATCATAGCAGCCTAGCTGTAGTAGATGCCCTAAGCACATCCGATCTGCCTAGATGCCCTAAGCACATCCGATCTCGCATGATTTCGGAAGCTAAGCAGGGTCGGCCCTGGTTACTACTTGGATGGGAGACCACCAGGGAATACCAGGTGTTGTAGGCGCCTGGAGTAGGAACTGGCAAGCCACTCCAGTACTCCTGCCAAGAAAACTCCATGGACATGGGGTCACGAAGGGTCGGTCACGACTATAATGACGCAACACACACACAGCTGTAGTAGTCAACTGCAGAATATGGTTTTTTTTTTTTCATTTTTATGGAAGCAAGCTAAAGACATGCACTTGAAGACAAAGATGAGGGTCATACTGTTTCTTGTTCCCGGTGTCTCCAGCCTTTGAGGTTTAAGAATGCTTAGGTTTCTTTTTTTCATAGCATGTTGTAACTTAAGTGGTGCAGAGAGAGCGAAAAAGAAATTATCTAAGACTGTGGCTGCCGACTCATGGACACCAAATCCCAAACTTCGGTACTAAAAAGATGAGGAAAACTAAGGCCCAACTGGAAAGCTACATACAGTGGACCCTCGTATAACAACGGTTTGTACAACATAAAAAATTCCAGAGAGAGGGGAAATTTGCTTAACAGAACAGTTGATGGGGCGAATCTGTACAACATAAAAAAGGTCGTGATTAGGAAATACTCCATTTTCAATGCATTCCTGTGGGAAATTTGTATAAAGAAAAATTTGCTTAACATAATTTCATTTGGAATGAATTAATTCCTTTATAGAAGGTACCACTGTAATTTCATTCTTCGGGAATTGCAGCCTGTATCTTACTGTGTTTGACAGTGCTTGCCCCCTGGCAACAATGAAATCATACATGTGTACTCAGTAGTAAACCGTGTTGACGTCCGTGGGAGTGCCCAATGCCACTAAGTTGTTTCTTTCTCTTGCATACACGAGTACAGATGACACTGCAGCTAAGAAGTATATGCCTTCGAACCTTGCCAGACCTGGTTCTGAATTGATGTACTCACACTCTGTAAATCAGCTTATGCACCCTGAATTGTTGCTGGAAAGCAAATTTACTGCTCACGGTAAAAGAGTTAGACAACAGGATGGCCAAGGGGAGCAGACGAAAAGTAAGCCGAGAACCTTGGGTTTAAAAAGAGAGAGAGAAAGCAATGTTTTGATCCTTACATCCATTCTTGTCGCACCAAGCATTCAGCGGAGCATAAAATAGCATAAACATCAACTGAAATCTTGTTACCTTTGGCTCAAATAACCCAGGAAACGCAAACCATAAAGCCAACATAGCTTTGCCAAAGTTTGATATCTTCCTTTTCTTCTTCTCCATGTTGCATTAAAACATTGGCCTTGGCAATCAATCTGGGTTTCCCTGCGTTCTCTGCCTCAGTAATGTTCTTTACATGTTTTTTTGTTGCTTCCTGCAGCTGATGATGTTTCCATTTTCTACTTTAAAGAGTAAAAACATCAGCTAGAAAGGATGTGTTCAGGACTGGGGAAAAGAGATTGGCTAACACAGACTCCATACTGCCGTTTCCCAGCCACCAAGCTGGTTTTCCTCCTCCAGTTTTGCTTCATGTTGTCCACTGCCTCTTAGCTGTTTGTCAGAACTGGAGGAGGAAAACCACCTTGGTGGCTGGGAAACGGCAGTATGGAGTCTGTGTGGCCGCTTACCACCTGGATTTGTGGTTCTCCCAGGCCCCCTGTGGCTCCTGGGGGGCAGCGCCCATCCTGCTGGCTGCCGAAGCAAAGAATAAAAAAGTCCAGATCCCTGCAACATCTGCAAAACAGATGTTTCTTACTTTGGATCACAAGCAGCATCGTAGAATTAACTGGATGCAACCTCCTCCCATCTCTATGATCTCAGGCGCTGCAAGGAGGAAAGGGTGCATGTGTTCTGATCTTTCTCCAGACCAAAAGGGAATAATCAAATTCCTCCAACATTTCAAAGCTGGAGTACATGTTTTGCATTTACATTGTTCCAGTAACTTTGCAGAAGCCTGTCTTGGTTTCTCAGCAGGTTCTGCTGAGACATGCAGCACATTTGCCACAAGATGTCCAGTGGCTGTAGCATCTGGCTTTGCATTTGTTGATCCGTTAAGGGTTTGTGATAGGGATGGGCATTGCGTTATGATACGAACAACGCGAGCCCAGGTGGTTCTCGGGTGCGGCTGATACACACAGATCCAATTGCTTTACCTTTCTCTGTCTCGCGCAGGCTTAAAATCCAACGAGGAAGCACTCTGCGACATCATCATTCCTGCTTCATGCTGCTGGTCAATCAGAGAGAGAGGCGGGAAAATGCCTGTCCCTGCACAGCTCCTGATTGGCCAGCATCACAGATCTAGCACAGATGACATCTCAGCATGCTTCCTTGTTGGATTTTAACCCTGCGTGAGACAGAAAAAGGTAAAGCAATTGGATCTGCATGTATCAGCTGGTTCTGAGGACCACCTGGATTCATGTGGTTTGTTTCATAACCTACTGGTTCCAAAACGAAATGCTCATCCCTAATTTGTGTTTATTTCCTCTCCTCATAACTGGTTGGTTGGTGAACACAATTGGTTTGGCTTCTCAGCTGAGATCTTCCTGGTTTGGGAGATCTTTCAGGTAGCAACACAAAGACCAGCATGACCCTCAACTTTCCAGAAATACATGAGCCCTCGCTCCTCAACAATGCTTGTGTCCAAGCTCAGGTCTGCTGTCACTTGACAATTTCTTCTCTTCCTCAGTTCTAAGACATTGATTCATTTGTGTATTTTGCTGTACTTACCTTGTCCATAGTCTTCTCTAGCTTCTTTATCATTCTCATTAGAAAATCCCCACATTTGGTTTTAGATAATATAGCACTAAATTGGATACACAGAGATCATTTCCTTCTATTTCTGCTGGCCTTGGTTCCTTTTCCTGAATGAGGGGACTACCTATTATATGACTTCCTATGGATTACCATACGTGATTGCATTGACTGATTTCATAAGAACACCAGTGTTTTCTATGTTAGTTTCCACCCCTCATAATGGATTTTTCTTTTCTTCTTGAGTGCTCTTTGCAGCTCTAATGTTACCTTTTAATGTTCTAAGATGCCTCTAACTCCCTATTCTTATTTTGAATATGTCTTAAATGTTCTGGACTGTATATTGTCCCTCATTATTGTAATCCACCTTGGGTTCTTTTCCAAGGAGAGAGGTGGGGTAAAAATATTCAAAAATAATATCTATCTATCTGTACAGTGGCTATCGATGAATTAAAGGCCTGTAGTATATGTTTGCACATCATTATTTGTGCACAGGAGTGCAGCAGTGACCTTGTACTGGCAATGCAAATCACCGTTCTATAATTTATTTATTTATTGGATTTTTATACCATCCATCTGACAGTGAGGCCAGATATAAGGCAATTCAAGAATGAGGGCACCCAAGCAAATTGGTTTTTAGATCAGCACCAATTATGGCACACTTGTAGCCTTCTGAACTTGCACTTTCCCAACTTTGGGGGAGTTTAGGCAAAGGGTGTTCAAGTTACAGGGTTTTTTTTAAAGTAAAAGTGTTCTGCCCTCTCTGCCAGTTCAGACAAAGGTGACAGCAAATGTTCCCAAATTATTATTATCCATGCATGCACGAATCCCTCCATGCAGGACTCCTTGTCCCAGCAGCAATTGTTTTTGTATTGATCCCAACAGGGAGCACTGCCTGGCATTTTGAATCATGGCTACAGAAGCACAATATCTCAGGGTTTCTTTTTAATAATTGAATTAAATCAGAACTACCTTAAGAGGTTAAAAAAAACCTATATATTTTGAGGTTGCCTTTATTCCATGTTTCAAATTAGCTTCATTTTATTTTGTTAATGGTCACAAGCAGGTAAAAATGAACTTCATTTGCAAGTCTGATTGCTGGGACACAAAAGCTTTGAAGGAGCTGCATGCGGGGGGGGGGGGAGAGAGTGCTACAACAGAGAAAATATGCCACCTTCCACTAACACTGTGATTTAATCCAGATGTCTCATGACTGGGTGCTTCATTTCAGTCTTACCAGAAGCCCCACACAATTCTGTCAGGGACTCCACAGAACAGAATTGGAACATTGTAGTTAATGCAGTACAATCTAGTACCCCGTTTTCATAAGAACATTGTCCAATAGACAGCTACTTAGCTGAAACCGTTGGTTCCCGCATGGGGAAGTAGAAGATGTTCCACTGTATCATCTCTTTTCTAGGAAGACCCAAAATGACCAAATGTCCAGCTAGGAGTCCACCAGGGTGGAAAAAGTGGAACTCCTAAAACTATAAGACGGGAAATAATAGTTCTAAAAGTCACCAGATTCCCAAAATACAGGTCTTACCAGGAAGCTCATGTGTAAAGGTGGACCAAAAAGCCCCAAAACACCTCATGACACCCAGCATCCCAAATTACCTTCTAAACGCTAATGGAGCGATACAATTTGGACGGCTACAATTCAGCACATAGGGTATAATAAGCATGGAATTCCTATTTTAAAAGACATAACAGCTTCTCCTCATCTGTTCAGTGAAGTAAATAATGCCTTTTCCTTCTGGCTGTGATTCATCTGTGTTACACATCCCAACCCTCTGGATAGTTTGCTTGGCCTTAGGCTATTTCACTTAAACTGCTCATTGCCAGTATATTGTGGGCTAATTAATAAGGCTAGAATCCTCTACTCATTTCACTGGTAATAAATAGTATACTGGAACATTCTATAGACACGTACAAAAGTGCATTCACTTTCCCTTTTCACTTAACAGACAATCTTATGTGTGTATGTGTGTGTTACATCCTCCCGCCTTAAAACACAGCCCGGTGAGAAATCATAAATGCTTACACCAGAGAGTTAAAGCATTATAAAACCAGCCTAAAATGTCTGCCCAACATTTAATTTTTAATCCGTTGTATCCAACATGATACCTCTCTTATTTATAATGGCATCCAATAAAGAAATAATATTCTAAAATGGCAAAGGACATTGACCACAGATGTGGTTACTTTATATACCATATATCTCCCTTTGGTGTCCATCTGGTATGGACCTATTATGATCACACTGAGGGTTCCATTTGTTCAGAAGAAGGCACAGTGCCATCTTACTGTTCCATCTCAAAAAACATCTTCATGGCTACATATTACTCCTGCATCCTCTTTGTGTGAACAATTGTGCTTCCCAATGTCTGCATGAGAACATTCCAGGAGGGTCTTCTCATGTCCTGTACACTGAACATCATCCAGAAGAATGGGAAGTGAACGTCCCTCACCAAACTCGGCTTTCTTGACTGCCCTGATCACAAAAGCATAACCCAACTGGCGGCAGACGACAGCAGCTGCTTTTGAGGTCCACAGGTCATCGCACACGGTGCCCCACTCACCGCCGATATAAATTTCAACCCTGCCACGGTCTTTCCCTGTTACACTGCCATTCATTAGCCGGACTGCACCGTTCCGTGGCTGTGCGGGGACGTGGGTTGGCTTCTTTCTCCTTCTCTGAGTCCTTCTTCTCCCAGTCCTTCCTTCTTTTCTGGGCTTTGGAGCTTTGGTTTTTGGAGCGGCTGTGGTCATCTGAACTCTGTTCTGATTCCTTAGAAAGGTCAAAATTTGTTCCATCCAGTCTGGGGTTGTGCTCTGTGCTGGTGGTTGTGCAGTTGTTCTGCTCCTGGCCGGAGTTCTGGTTGTGTATCTTATTTTAGGACGCTGGGTTGCCATTTTCATTATAAACTCTATAACAGGAGAGGGGGGGAAAACATATTAGAGACCACTATAAACACTGTAAACGGCCCATTCTACTCTTAAAGGTCTGGGATCCAAAAACATTATTGGGAAGAAAGACTAAGTCATTGCTGGAAGGAGTCTAACAGGAGCTGAGCCTGCAAACTTTTTAGCAATCACATGAAAAAGTAACAGGAAAGAATGTGGGGAAAGTTACTACATTGGACCTCAACTTCCATAATCTGAAAGAATCTGGGGTGCTAGACCAGTAAGGAAACTTTTTCAAATTATAAAAACAGAACTTGTTTGTGTCCAGATGCTACTTGAGTCTGGGGCATGAAGTTGTTATCCAAGTGATTCAGAACAGGATCATGTCCCCCTTGGGTTTCAATAGGAACAAACTCAACAGCCAGTTTGTGAGCCGGTGGTGGTATGATAGACTGAGTGCCAGTCTACAACTCAGGAAACCTGGGTAAAAACCCCAGCTTGGTCCTGGAAACTCACTGGGAGGTGGAAAGCATAGACTCATGAAACTGGATGGGATATGATTGAGATGTACAAAATAATGCAGGGCATGAGTAAAGTGGATAGAGAGAACCTCTTCTCCCTCTAACAAAATACCAGAACTAGGGGACATACTCTCAAATTGAGGGCTGGGAGAGTAAGAACAGACAAAAGAAAATATTTTTTCACCCAGTGCGTTGTTAGTCTATGGAACTCCCTGCTACAGGATGTGGTGATGGCATCTGGCCTGGATGCCTTCAAAAGGGGATTGGACAGATTCCTGGAGGAAAAATCCATCACAGGTTACAAATCATGATGGAGATGTGTAATCTCCAGGCTTAAAACCGGGGTACTTCAGGGGCCAGATGCAGGGGAGTGGTATCAGGCGACAGATATCTAGTCTCATGTGCTCCCAAACACATCTGGTGGGGCCACTGTGAGATACAGGAAGCTGGACTAGATGGGTCTTTGGCCTGATCCAGCATGGCTCTTCTTATGTTCTTATGTAACCTACAAAGCCACTGAGTCCAACCACCTACTCAATTCAAGAATACATGTCATAGGATATATACCACGTGGTTGTCTAAATCGTTCTTTTTTTAACATTTTAATAAAATGTTTTATTGGTGTTCCTGGAAAAAAGTTATATGCATAAAATGCATAAAAATAAAATAAAAAATAAAAATTCATACAGTAGCACTATAACACTTTTAAATAATAATGGATTTCAAAATATCACCCACTGTAAAAGTTATAGCTATATCAGAGAATGTCAGCAGTTAAAGAAAAAAAATACTAAAGGCGTCTTTATAGTCACAGCTGTTTGAATTAATGGAATTTATAGAGGAGTTAGCAAATCTGATTGAGTGGGCCAACTGTAGGGGAGAGTTATTACATGAAGCAACAGGATTTCAGCCAGTGTATATGCTGTCCAGCTAGAATTGTAGAATAATTGACTAAATCGTTCTTGAATGTCTCCAGTGTTGGAACACTCACTACATCTCAAGGTAATTTGTTCCACTGCTGTACTGTTTTAAAGTTTAGGAAGTTTTTTCAGACATTCAAATAAAATCTGGCTTCCTATAATTTGAGTCCATTGTTGCATGTTCTTCATTCTGGGTTGATCGAGAACACATCCTGCCCATCCTCTATGATGTTAAACCACTCCTCTGAGGTCTCATATACCTCAACAATTTCATTATGGTCACTATATGTCAGAAGAAACATGGTGGCATGTAACACCAAACCCAACAGCACCAGGCAGTAGGGCTGGTCAGCTGCTAATGTTCCACTATCCATCCCAAAGACTGCTTCTGCCCTTGCCATCTGTGCTGTCCCAACCTCCTCCCACTTCTCACACATTCTAGGATGGTAACTGACTGGAGTTGAAGGCTACACATCCTCACCCAGTGTTAGATCTCAAACAATTTTGGAGGGTGCTAGATCTCAAACAAATAAGAGGAAGTCCTTTTTCACCCAGAGGATCACTGGTCTATGTAACTCCCTGACAGAAGAAGTGGTGACAGCTGTCAGCTGTGACAGCTTTAAGAAAGGATTAGACAAGTTCATGGAGAACAAGGGTATCAATGATAGATGCCTAAGGACAACCTCCAGGTTGAAGAGATAGGCAGGATATCTCTGAATACCATTTACAGGGAATCTTAAGCAGGTGAAGACGTCTGGTTGGGAATACCCTGTGTGAGACAGAATGCTGGACTGGATGGACTGTGGCCTGTTCCAGGAAGGCTGTTCTTATGTAGAATGGAACATGTCAACAGCTTGCACAAACCTGGATCCAGCCCTGAATAGACTCAGTGGACCTGCTACCACTTCTCTTCAACTGGAAGAGGCAGAGTAAGCCTGAAAGATGCTATAACTGTATGACTATTTGAATACCAAGAACAACAACGCTACTGTCCATTTTCATGGGTAGGGGTGTTTGCCTCAAGACCTTAACTGTCAGCCGCTTCATATTTCACAACCAGTGTCTAGGAGATCTGCAGAAAGCCTTTCACCCCCACCATTTTTATGGGCGCACTGTTAATTTCATTATTACTTCAGGCTGGTTTGTCATAGTTTCCTCTTTGCTCACTGTCTGCTTTCATTCGTTGGAGGCTGAGTCATGAACACTCAGAGCCTTTTCATTTCTCTAACTGGTATATGCATAAAAGAAACGGAGTTGCTGGGCAACCCACAACTCTTTATGAGGTTGAGAAAAGGAGAACTGTTGCTTTTTTATTTTTTATTTTCAACTGAGGAAGACTTGTCAGGGGGCAGTTTTATGCTACAACTCCACATACAAATTATTATTATTATTATTATTATTATTATTATTATTATTATTATTATTATTATTATTATTATTATTATTATTATTATTATTATTATTATTATTAACCACCACACAGCTAACTAGGCTGGATTTTGTAATACAACTCACTAGTCAAACGCTTCCCAATCGGCAAATTATACAAGCAGATCCCAGTAAGGCGACTTTTTGCAGCTGACTGATGGTGACTTTGTCAACTCCAGTTTCTTCTAAATATTTGCCTAGCTTTTTAGGCACCGCACCCAGCGTGCCGATTACCACTGGGACCACCTGTACTGATTTATGCCAGAGTCTCTGAAGTTCAATTTTCAGATCCTGATATTGGGTAATTTTTTCAAGTTGTTTCTCAGTCACTCTACGATCATCTGGTATAGCAACATCAATGAACCACACTTTTTTCTTCTCCACAATCACATTATCCAGGGTATTATGCTCCAAACCCCTGTCTGTCTGTATTTGGAAGTCCCAAAGTAATTTTGCATGCTCATTTTCAGTCACTTTTTCAGGCTTATTATTATTATTATTATTATTATTATTATTATTATTATTATTATT
>JAHTLZ010000225.1:5816590-5836366 GCA_023846285.1 Phrynocephalus versicolor
CTGTTGTATATTTGCTGTATATATGGAATATAAGAGTTTTACTCTAACCCATGTTTTTTTGTCTCTCTGTTTCTGAGTTCTGCTATACTTATAACAAATTAACTACACTTTATCTACACGTTGCTGCTGCGTAAGCTTACTCTGCTATACTCTGCCAGGATAATTTATTACTCTGGGTCTGAGAAAACCACAGTACTGACTATGGACTTCAAGCACCAGCAGGCACAGAATATACAGTAGTTTAATAAATAGAACTGTTGCATCAGCTACTTTTTTTTTTAACAATGACCCCTGAAATTCTCCATTAGCACAATCTCACCGGAGAAAATCAACTATCATTATTTCTGGACTCTTTCTTTTAAGATGGCAGAGTAACTTCCCCACTTCTTCCTTTTATATCTTAAGGAGGGTAGTCTTTCTTTCACCCACAGTCCTGCAGTCTACCTGGAATCTGCAGCAGCTCTTTCCAGTATAAGAGTTGGGGAGGGTTGTTGTTTTCCCAGAATGCTCCCAGCCAATATCAACATTGGCTACTTTGACTAGGAGAGTCTACCGCCCAAGTCCAAAACAGTTTCTGAGCTGTGAGACGCACCTATCCTGATATGTTCTAGGCTAAATGAGTTAAGATGAGGGCCAAACCAGAAACCCAGACTGGCACATTAGCCAAATGAGCTGAAGTCTAACCTTTCATGCACTTCTCTTTTGAGCTAACTCAAAAGTAAAGCAGCTGGTTTTTATATTCACCAGAATGAAAGCTTTTTTTTAAAAAAAAAATTGCAAATATATTCCATTTGTCTGCTACAGCATAAAGGAAACAAGTGGCAAACAGAATGCCTACTCAGTGCATGGATGTAATATTATCTCGGGGGAGTTGAGCTTTATTTTTTTATTTAAAATATTTTTATCCTGTCTTTCTCCTTAGAAAGAACCCAAAGCAGCAATGCTTTATTACCTTTTGGGGTGCCCTACTTAAGCCTGAGGTAGGAAGCATTCTTTGAATCAAGCTCCAGTGATGTCAAAGAGACTTAGGGTGCTTTTACACGACCCCTAAAATCCGAGGCAAAGGGCTCCCAGATCCAGAGCTTAAAAATGTTTTCCCACCAGCTCCGGACTTTAAAAAAAAATTAAGTATGACCACGCCTACCTAAGCGTGTCCCAGCACACTTTTCAAGTACCTGGCCTCCAGGAGGTAAAAAATATTCCGATCCGGATTGTAAAGCTGTGAATGCCGGGCTCCCTCGCCTTCTGATTGTTTGTTTTTTGTTCCTGCCGCCCCTTTAAGAGACAGGAATCCCTATAGGGCTGCTCGGAGAGCAGACGTAGGTGAGCCTGCATTCTTTTCTCCCTCCCCCCCTCCCCTCACGCAGACAAGAGCAATGGAGGTCAGAAGGGTGGGAACACAGGAAGAGGGACAACACCCCACGATCTCTGGTCCGAATTTAATTTGCCACTGGATTTTAGATGTCAGGTAAAAGCACCCTTACTTCAGGAAAAAAAATGTGTTTAGGATTGGGAAATCAGTAATTAAAAAAAATACATGACAATAAAAATCAATACCCATCATTGTCAAAGGAAAAAATAACTTATAAAAGCATCAAGCACATTTATGTTTGATGATTTTAATTAAATAATGTGTTATGTCAAAACCCAATTTGTTTTTCCATGTATTTCTCTGATCCATGAAGTGACCACTTGGAACAGTGGTGCCTCGTTCAATGTATAACAGGCTGAGAAGCACAACAGCAATGACCTAAGAGCTCAGATTCCTTTCCCATTCCTTATCATTTGAACAATCTAAAGAACGGCAGTTGTATTTTAACATATTCTGCAGCCCAGTTTTACCCTGGGCTGAAAATCTAAGCCAGGTCTGCAGCTTGTGGCCTCCAAAGCAATCAGGCTCTAAGCCCAGAACGATATTTACGAATAACCCATTAAAAAGCCAAGAGTTCAAAGATAATAATGGAAGTGCTGGCACCAAACAACTACATTATATGCAGTTCCGTTAGTCAGAACCCATAATTACCTAGTGAGGAATTGACACAAAGCTTTTTGTCGTAACAGCTGAATCCTTCTCTCGCTCTCCAACCGTAATTCTTCCCTTTCTCCACAATGTCAACTTCTTCAAATTTATTCTGTCCCACATCGCCACAGAAAAGCCGCCCTTTCCCTTCCTTTGTGTTGGGGTCACCCCTGTCAAAAGAACAGCGCCACATATTCCTGACCCCATAGGCGTAAACTTCAGGCCGGGCTTTTGGCTCATTAATGAAAGGATTGTCCAGAGGGATGCGATAAAGAGGCCCATGGTCATTGTTGTCCACGTTGATCCGCAGTACCTTGCCTAGTAGGGCTGATCTGTGGATGTACAAAACAAACAACAAACAAACAATCATTTTGGGAAGACATCTCGATATCTCCAAAGTGCCTAATGATTTGGGGGGGGGGAAGAAATGCAGTAAGATGGGGGGGGGTCTCATAGTTCACCTGCAGAGCATGTGAAAGGAACATTTTGCAAAACAACTCTAGAGCCCGTGCTAGCTGAGGGACTCTGAGGGCTGTGGTTCACAAAGTAATGTCTACAAGCTGTATTCAGAGATAGAGCTTATGGGTCACAGGTTGGTTGTTGGCAACGTTCGCCCTCAGATGGACTTGAACCTTGGCATAACAACATAAGAACATAAGAAGAGCCATGCTGGATCAGGCCAAAGCTCTATCTACCAGCTTCCTGTATCTCACAGTGGCCCCACCAAATGCCTCTGGGGGCGCATGAGACTAGATCTCTGTCTCCTGATACCACTCCCCTGCATCTGCCCTTGAAGCACCCTGGTTTTAAGCCTAGAGATTACACATCTCTATCATGGTTTGTAACCTGTGATGGACTTTTCCTCCAGGAATCGGTCCAATCCCCTTTTGAAGGCACCCAGGCCAGATGCCATCATCACATCCTGTGGCAGGGAGTTCCACAGACTAACAACATGCTGGGTAAAAAAATATTTTCTTTTGTCTCTTCTCACTCTTCCAGCCCTCAATCTGAGTGGATGCTCCCTATTTCTGGTATTTTGTGAGAGGGAGAAGTAAATCCACTTTATTCATGCCCTACATTATTTTGTATGTCTCAATCGTATCTCCCCTCTAGAGAGGGTGGAAGTTTCAGCCCAATGATGTTGCAAGACCCACATGCTGTCCACCTTTGCCAAAGCTCCCACATCTCATATTATAAAGATCAGGAAGCAGGCAATCTGAAAGACCCTCTGCCTAAGAAGAGCCTGGAATGCTGCTCTGAGTCATAATGACTAACATTGGGCTTGAGCAGCAGTGGGATGGAAGGAGACCACATTGCCTCCTCCTTTGCCTCAATAAGCTGAGTGATTTTCACGAGTATCGCTACTTCCTTCAACCTACTACACAGGGCAGGTGAGAGATCGAAGCAAGGAACGCGCCGTATACATTATCAGGAGAAACTAGGGACAGGTGAAGCCTTGATATGATTGAGACGTACAAAATTATGCAGGGCATGAGTAAAGTGGATAGAGGAAAGCTCTTCTCCCTCTCACAAAATACCAGAACTAGGGGACATACACTCAAATTGAAGGCTGGGAGAGTAAGAATACACAAAAGAAAATATTTTTTTTCACCCAGCACGTTGTTAGTCTGTGGAACTCCCTGCCACAGGATGTGGTGATGGCATCCGGCCTGGGATTGGACAGATTCCCGGAGGAAAAGTCCATCACAGGTTACAAACCATGATGGAGATGTGTAATCTCCAGGCTTAAAACCGGGGTGCTTCAAGGGCCAGATGCAGGGGAGTGCTATCAGGAGACAGATACCTAGTCTTGTGCACTCCCAGACGCATCTGGTGGGGCCACTGTGAGATACAGGAAGCTGGACTAGATGGGCCTTTGGCCTGATCCAGCACGGCTCTTCTTATGTTCTTATGATCTTTTTACAAACAACAGCAAACAGAGATGGCATACTTACTCCTCGTTAGCCATCAGTCAAAGCTAATCCATAGATTCGTCATGACTGGGGAAAGGGAAATAATGCGTTTTGGTCAGCTTACTTCACTAGCGTCACCACTGGGCTCTCGAACAAGCCTGCCAGACCACAGTCTGTTTATTCTGAACCTTCATGCATCAGATCTTGGAGCAAGGCCACCTCATTTCAAGAGGAGCATTAAGCAGCTCTCCCAAACCTTTCCTTCTGCAATAGCTCACAGGCCAGATTCAAACTGGTGTTTTAGCTTTAGAAACACTGTGGACTGTTGATGGGAGGAAGGACCAAGTTACTGGCAAAGCGAGCTTCATGCTGAACATCAACAAATTCAATACAACTGAACTTTCTATGTTTTAAAAAAAATGTCTGAGCAACCCAAAAGCAAGTGACACAGATCTTTGAACTCTTGGTGGACATTTCTTTACTGTTCCTCCAAGAGGTTATATACTGTATTATGCTTCCCACTCTTTAATCAAAGCCCAAACATTTTGACCAGTGATGATGTACAACCCATAAACAACATCTATTAAAACCATGATTTTGCACTGGAAGAAAAGATCTCATTCATTTGAGCAAGATGAATATGCCAAATGCAAGTAATACAATACTTGCTTTTTAACCTACAGTTTGAGTGTAACCTGCTGTTTGAGTGTAATTTGTGTTCATGCACTCATAACCCTGGGTTGTGGTGCAGGTGAGTTAGAACACAGCTTGGACAAATTGCTCATTTGGATAATTACATCCAGAATCCCCCAGTCATGGTATTGAGACTGAAATGAGACTATGAGACTGAAATGAAAAGGGTAGGTTTAATTTAGGTTGGATCAAAGTCTCTGTCTTTACAAGATACATCCTGATCATATGACATAAGATCACATCCTAAGAAGAAAAGCCACTAACTACCAAACCTAATCTTACATCTTTGTAACAGCAACAAAGAGAACATCATCTGCCTGACCGTTCTCTGCAAAAGAATATTGATGAAAGGTTTCTACTTGTTCTGAGCATTTCCAAATGCTCCGAAAGGATCTCCGGCCATCCCTCCATCTCCAGTGAAGATATAGAGATAACCATCATCACCAAACAGCAGTTCTCCTCCGTTGTGATTGGAAGCGGGTTCTTCTATCTCCAGAATTATCCTGGTGTCAAAGAGAAAGGGGGGGGGGGAGATTCCAGTAACAAATGAGCAGATGAGGGAATTCCCCTCCAACTCACCCCAAAAAAAGAGTGTGAGGACAAGATGAACATAGAGTGTCAAAAAAGAAAATAAACCTAGTCTAAAATAAGTTAAATGTAGCAAAAGAACATTCAAGGGCGCTTTTACATGACCCCTAAAATCCAAGGCAAAGGCTCCCAGATGCAGAGCTTAAAATTGTTTTCCCACCAGCTGCGGACTTTAAAAAAATTTAAGTACTGTACGACCACGCCCACCTAAGCGCGTCCCAGCGCCTTTTCCAAGTACCTGGTCTCCGAAGGTGAAAAAATTCTGATGCAGATGTAAAGCAGTGAGTGCCGGGCTCTCCTCGCCTTGTGTTTGTTTGTTTTTTTGTCCCCAGCCCCTTTAAGAGACTGGAAGAGACTGGAATGCCTCCCGGATGGCAGAGCGGAGGTGAGCCTTCATTCTTTTCTCCCTTTTTTTCCACCTCCCTTCACGCAGACAGGAGCAAGGGAGTGCGGAGGGATGGGAACACAGGAAGAGCAACAAACCCCCAAGATCTCTGGTCCGAATTTAAGTTGCCAGCGGATCTTAGGGGTCGTGTAAAAGCGCCCCAAGTCTTCTCTTCAGGTTAGCACTAATGAATACAATGGTGTTGGCTTCTTAACATTGAAAACATATCCCATCATTCTTTTTAGATCCTTTCAAAACGAAAAGGTCTTTAAAATTTTGTTCTCCCCCCATTCACATCACAGTGTAACTCTCACCTGGAATCTGACTGTTTATGTATGTATGTATGTATGTATGTATGTATGTATGTATGTATGTATGTATGTATGTATGTATGTATGTATGTATGTACAGTGGACCCTTGTATAGCAAACATCTTATATAACATAAAATTTGTACAACATAAAAAAATCCGGAGATAGGGGAAATTTGCTTAACATAATTGCCTATAGGGAAAATTCGTACAACATAAAAATGGATTACTCTGTTTTCAATGTATTCCTATGGGAATTTGTATAAAGGAAAATTTGCTTAACATAATTTCATTTGGAACGAATTAATTCCTTTATACAAGGTACCACTGTATGTATGTATGTACAGACGTACAAACTGCATATGGATGGTTGATACCACCCATCTGGCTACCAGAGCACTACCAGATGCTAATTAGAGTGGTATATAAATTAATTTATATTCCTGCATGGAGCAGGGGATTGGACTTGATGGCCTTATAGCCCCTTCCAACTTCACTATTCTAATAGTCTATGAAGGAATAAAATAATCAATAAATCAATAAATCAATAATGTTCTTCTCCAAAGAAATCTTTAGTAAAAGATGAAAGATTTATAGAATCTGAAGAAACACCAGATTGCTAGGCAGTATGTTTCAGCTTATTTGTGAAATACATCCACTTCATTTCCAATAAGAGGTTCTTGAAAATTGTGACATCAAATTCCATTTATCCAGGTTTGTTCCAAAGCACTATTTCTGTCCCTCCAAGCATAAAGGAAAGCTTCAAACATTTCAGAAACAGAACACACCTTGATCCTAAACATGCAGTACCATAGATGTGTCATAAGTAAGTCCCAATGGTACTTGATTTCAAGTGGGCATAGGGATAGGGATGCAACCTGTACTTGATGGGGTCACCCTCCAATTAAAAGAAGAGGTGCGCAGCTTGGGGGGGGGGGTCATCCTTGAGCCTAGATGCCCAAGTCACGGCTGTGGCCAGGAGCGCAATTGCACAATTAAGGCTAGTACGCAAGTTTTGCCCGTTTCTTGAGAAACCAGCTCTGCCCTAGTGGCGTCCGGCTAGACTACTGTAATGCACTCTATGTGGGACTACCAATGAAAAGTCTCAGGAAAATTCAACAAGTCCAAAATGCAGCAGACAGATTGCTGACTGGTGCAGGGTACACTGGCTACCAATCAGCTATTGGGCATAATTCAAAGTGCTGACCTCAACCTACAAAGCACTGTACGACCTGGATTCGAGCTACCTCAAAGGTCAACTCTCACAATATGAACCGGCTCGGGCGTTAAGGTCATCAGGAAAGGCCCTTCTCTCCATTCCCGCCACCCTCACAAGTATGTCTCATGGGAACACATGAAAGGGCCTTCCTGGCTGCTCCGCCCAGACTCTGGAACTCCCTCTCACTAGATGACAGGACTGCCCCATCTCTGCTGTCTTTCCGGAAACAGGCAAAGACCTTTCTCTTCAGGCAAACTTTCCCTGAATGATGGGCTACCTATTACGTGTCTTTTATATGAATCTACCATACATGATCACATAGACTTTGCGTTTATAACCACTTATAATCTTGTGTGATTGCATTGACACTATGTTTTCAATGTTAGTTTCCATCCCTCATAACTTTTACATGGAATTTTTACTCTTTCTTTAACTGCTTGCATTCTCTTGTAGCTTTAATGTTGTCTTTTAATGCTGTAAGATGTTATAGTTGTTGTGAGTTTTTCAGGCTGTTTGGCCGTGTTCTGGAAGTTTTTCTTCCTGACGTTTCGCCAGACTCTGTGGCTGGCATCCTTGCTCTCTGAAGATATCCTACTACCCTTCTCTCTCCGTCTCAACCTTTCACCTCATTGCTGACTTGCATTCATGCTGTGTTTGCCCGACCTTTATGGGTGTTGCCTGAGCTGCCGTCACCTTACTTGTTTTTACTTCATTTATTATGTTTGTCATGTATTGTTAGTGCTTTGTTTTTCTATTAGGAATATCCCATTTACCTTTTCCCTAAGAGATTTAGATAAAGTTGATGTTTATACTTCACTTTCGTCTCAGAGTCTTTAGTCTCCAGTTTTTATCTCAACAAAAGGCAGGGTACAAACACTCTAAATAAAAATAAAAAATGATATCTGATTGTACTCATGAGGACCTTTTGTGCATCAACACATGCTGGAAGTGCCTCTGATGCAAGGTAACTTAGAAAAAGTTGTGACTTTAAAACCTGTAGCAGTTCAACAAGTGAAACGCCCTGCTGTACAGCACAACAAAGAGCCCAGAAGATGCTTGCGCAGAATGCTTCACGTGCACTGCTGAGTAGGATAACCTAATTGTAACATGCAGTTGCAAGAAAAAGTATGTGAACCTTTTGGAATTCCATGGTGTTCTGCATTAATGTGCCATAGTATGTGCTCTGATCTTCCTCCAAGTCAAGTGTATTGACAAATATGATGTGCCTATAATAATAACACAAAAAAGTGTCTGAAGAGCTGTTACCCAGAAAATGGAACGAGCTCGTATTCTGCTGCCCCAGAGGAGAGGGCCTAAACCAATGGATTCGAAGTGCTGTAGACGAAACTTTGGAAATATCTTTCTGATGGTGAAAAGTGTTTTACGGTGGAACATACTGCTTTGGAAGTTGATACACATTCAGTAAGAGGTTCTCAACCTGATGTTGGTTATGTCAAGCATACACTATTCATAATCATGGGTTGTCAAGTTAATTCTGTCTTATGTTGGCCCATCACTGGGTTTTCCAGATAGAGAATATACTGTATCTTTTGGGAGTGCCCTGGGACTGCGCAGCTTGCCCCAGGCCACACAAGCTGGCTCTGCTCACAGGAGACACCGTGAAGAATTGAACTTGCAGCCTCTGCAGCCAGATACCTAAACCTCTAGCTCAGGGGTGTCCAAACTTTTTGCAAGGAGGGCCAGATTTGCCAAGGTGAAAAAGTGTGGGGACCAATCATTCAGCCACACTTGGCCCTCGGGCCTGACTTTAGACAAGCCTCTAAGGCATGCAAGGAGGAAGGGAGGACGCTGCAGCAACAGAGCCTGGGGTGGGTAGGCTGGGGAGGTGGCGGGGGGGGGGGAGACAGAGGCAGGGAGGGCAGGCAAAACAAAAAACTGCAAGCTGATACCTCCATCCAGTATGGGGAAGGGCCAGCTGGTGGGGATGCATGGCAGGCTGAGCCAGCAGGGAGAAGAGGCTACAGGTCACTCAAAATTTGAAAACGGGCCGCATTTGGCCCCCAGGCCTGACTTTGGACATGTCTGCTCTAGCTGTGGATTTTCTGCATTATTTGAGATATTGGGTGATTGGATGGCATCTCTTGCAACTCTATAACTCTAGTTTTCAAAGCCAGTCTTGTTAGAATAAATTCAAAGTAGGAATTCATTCTGGTATATGACATGACTGCAACACGGGGTGATCTCTTTCCTTTTTATTTGATCCAATTGGCCACACCGAGTGGACTTTTCAAAATTCTATCCCAATCCCCAAATGAACCCCCCCCTCCCCAATGGCCTCGATGAGCCACACTGAGGAGAGGTGTATGTATGTGAGCCCTGACATGTCTTTGGAGGGACTGGGGCAATAAAAACACATCTCTCCCTTCATCTCGGATGCATCCTAAGAACATCCAAGCTCCCAGCCTCAACTAAGAAACTGTCTGGCTTTTTCCCCCCATCTTGCCAAGGATCTTACATATAAGAAATAATTCCTGGCAAATCCAGCTTTTGCCATGTTATAACCTACTGGTACTGCTCTGAGGAAGGGGGTTCTGCCCTTGAAATATTAGCAATGTTTTTGTGAATTTTCTAGTAGCCTAAAGGTATCACCTGTTCCACTTTTGTATTTGGTTTTTGTGATGGCTACATGGCTCCTCAATTTGCTTTGTTTTAAATTCAAATCTATGAAATCTCTACAATATTAGATCCACTCTGCCTTACAGGATTATAACAGAGTCTGTTTTCCCATTCCAAAGAATAATTTTCTTGCTTCTCTCTCCTCTACATGTCATCCACCTTTCCCCTTTTCTTTTTGGTTCTTTTGTGTTTGCTTCAACACTCTATGTAACTCTAATGACATAATCACTCCATTACTATACTGAGCGAAAATTCACAAGCCATTCAGTGGCAAACATTTAATCTCTTAGAATTAAAAAAATAATCACATGTTAAGACTCTTCTTTGTAAAAAAATGTTTTTGTTTTAGAATCTATTTCCTCCGAGGAAAAGTATGAGGCCCCAACTACTACACACAACACAAATCATTTGTGGAGACATCTGCTGACTAATAATCTAGTTCACTTTAAACTCTACTCTGATTTGAAGGTGATTAAACTTAATTTATGTTGCTCTTCAGCCTTCCTGAATGTTGCTTGTCACAATGACCTCCCAAGTCAAGAGCCAAATGTCTGGAGTTTCTCAAAGTAGTACCAAAACAAAACAAAACAGCCAGCAGAGCATCCAGTCTCAGGCTACTTATCAGACAGTCCAATGGAAGATAAAAGAAAGGTTGCTTGAGGTTCCTCTCGTCTACAGATCAGGAGTGAAGGAAGCTTAGTCATGGGATAAGGAGCCTTCAGCACTGGTAACCCTTTATCAATCATGCATGGAGTGGCTGATGAGTCTTGAGCTAAGGATGTTTGAAGAAATAAAGGAAGGGGGAATTTCCCCCATGGCTTTTATTTACCCATCCCCCTGTATCTTCAAAAAGCAAAGCAAAGGGTTCTGCTTATATACCGCCCCATAGATCGTAATGCACTCTGGGTGGTTTACAATTTAATTATGGAGGCTACACATTACCCCCTACTGTGAGTGGGGTACTTATTTTACCGATCTCAATAGGATGGAAGGCTAAGTGAACCTTGAACCAGATACCTGGGATTGAACGCCAGGTCATGAGCAGTTTTAGCTGCAGTACAGCAGTTTAACCACTGTACCACGAGGCTCCCCAAGTGTGCCATAGCAATGTTTTGGAAGGCATACGGCACCCACCCACCTCCTCTGCAAAATTGTCCTTTATTTCTAGAGGACTAAAAAAAGCAAAATCTCAGAATGTTTCTCTGCAAAATATCTTCTGAGGAAGTTTGGCTCAGAATTTGTCTTTCTTCAGAATTCAGGGCTTCCAAAAGTATTAAGGTACATTTTTTTTTGCCATCATTATAAATACCTTTTTCTTATATTGATAAAATACCAATTGTGTGCTGTCAAGTCAATTCCAGGTAGACAATACTCAGAACTAGTTTACCATTCCCTTCTTCTGGGGACATCCTGGGACTGTGCTGCTTACTCAAGGCTACACAGGCCAGTTGTATTCCTGGGCCAAACAATGGGAACTAAACTCTTAACATCTAGTCCAGGGCTGTCCAACTTTGAACAGCCCGCGGGCTGCTTTTGTTCATGGAACGTTCACGCGAGCTCCTTTTTTAAGCGGGCGCGCGCAAGCGCGCACACGCACACAGTCCTCCAGACTGCTCCATTTGCTCCACCACCCCACCAAGCTTTGTAGGGCTGGTGGCGGCAGAGGAGGAAGAGGAGCGCTGCTTCCTCATACCAAGCTCTGCGGTGGGGGCCTACCCGCTCGCACCCCCCGCCAAGCTCCGCGGTAGTGGCGCGCCCGCTTGCTCCCGCCCCCACCTCCAAGCTCCCTCCCATCAAGCTCCGCGGTCGCGGCGTGCCCGCTCGCCACCCAGCCACCCAGCAGCGGAGGAGGAGGAATGCCCACTCACTCCCCCAAGCTTGGCGGCGGCGGCGCGCCCGCTCGCCCCCCACCCGCCAAGCTCCCCAGCACTGATGTTGTCAGCAGAGGACTCGCCCCCTGCCAAGCTCCGCGGCGGCGGCACACCCACTTGCTCCCCACCCCCAGCTCTCCAGCAGAGGAGGAGGAGGAGCACTGACTCACCCACACCCCACAAAGCTCTGTGGCCGCTCGCCTCCCCGCCAAGCTCCCGGCAGTAGCGGCGGAGGAACGCCCGCACAAGCTCCACGGCAGCGGCACACTCACTCATCCCCCTGACCCACCAGGCTCTGGTGGTGGGGGAGGGAGGAGGAGGAGCGCCCATTCAGCCCCTGCCTCCAAGCTCCATGGCGCTGGCAGCAGCGGCGGAGGAGGAGCGACTGGTAGCCTGAGAGGTGCTTGCCCTCTCCCCCACCAGGAGGAGCGCCCCCAGGTCAGGAGGTGGGCGGGGACCTGGCGGGCTACTTCTTAGCACCCCGCGGGCTACCAGTCGCCCGCGGTCGACGCGTTGGACAGCCCTGATCTAGTCAACTCTACCCGGATTTGAAGGTGATTAAACTTAATTTATGTTGCTCTTCAGCCTTCCTGAATGTTGCTTGTCACAATGACCTCCCAAGTCAAGAGCCAAATGTCTGGAGTTTCTCAAAGTAGTACCAAAACAAAAATGAGCTAGCCAGGCAGCTCTGCCTAAATTACTTATATAAGGATGGTGATTTTTAAAAAAATATCAGTAATTGCTTATTAGTACTGATCTCTTTAATACCTTTTTCTCTGTTAAGCCCTCTACACCTTGTTTAATGCAATTTTGGCTCCATGAAAGGAAATAATTGGCAATGGATGCCCCTGTTTAGGATTCCCACGCCCCCACAATATGAAGTGCTGCTCCCATGCATGCATGCTGTGCGTAGTGTTTCTGGAACTGGGGCATCCATTTCCAATGATTTCCTTCTGTGCACAGCATGCACAGGGGCAGCACTTTGTACCGTTCTTACTTTTTGACAGCCATGTTGGGGCAGACGCCCAAAAACCCAACATAGCAAAGCAGGGGGAAACCTTTTCACTTTGCTGAGTTCAGCTTTTTGACAGCTACGAAAGCCCAACACAGCAACGGGTTCGGCTTTTTGACATTCACTTCGTTCCTCTCTCCCACCCCACCCCCACTCCCCGTTTGATGTCCGGTGGGGGAAAGGAAGCGTTGTATCAAGTGCCCAAAAGCTTCCCCACATTGCTGGGTTCAGCTTTCGGGTGCCTGATTCATCACTTCCTTTCTCCCCGCTGGACACCCAGCAGGGGAACTGAAGCGAATATCAAAAAGCCGAACTGTTCTACATTTTGGGAGGGGGGCAGGGGAGGTTTCTGTTTTCCATGCCTCTTTGACATTCACTCCCTGTGCAGTAGTTATACTTTTAAAGTGCATCTTATAAAGAGTTTTGAACAGATAAAATACTTTTTCTGAATTGGAATGGATTAATAGGTTTTCAATGGATTCATATGGGAAATCATATTTCACTTTACAATTTTTTTGTAATACAAAATGTCCTTGAGAACGCATTAATTACTGAACACGAGGTACCACTGTATATGGAGGAAGATGTTGGGTGCAACTCAAGGAAAAGATGAATCCAGCACCATGCCATAATGTGTCTTAAATTTTCCCCAAAGTTTTATCTCTCCATGAAAGAGGCTCCTCATTTTTAGCCTCAGAATTTCTTTTAGTTATACTTCTGAGCTGTCTGTGACAGTGAAAGATAGCTTATGGTGCCTTGTTCATGGTTTTCTTTAGGGATGGGCTGTTTGTTTCGGACACAGCAGGTTCCGAAAACCCATGTGAGCCCAGGTGCTGTTCAGAAGCCTCCGAAATGCAAACAGCCAATCACTTATCTTCCTGCACAGTCAGATTGGGCTATAGTCCAACCAGGAAAAAAATCTCCTGACATAATCTGTCCTTCTCCCTGGCACTGGTCAATCAGGAGCTGTGCAAGGAAACACATCATCCTCTCTCCATGTATGATTGGCCAGCGCCAGGGAGAAGGACAGATGACGTCAGGAGACTTCTTCCTAGTTGGACTTTAGCCCGATACTAACATGCAGGAAGGTAAGTGATTGGATGCTCTCGTTTCAGAGGCTTCCCAACAGCACCTGGGCTTGCGTGGGTCGTTTCGGAATGTGCTGCTTCTGAAACGAACAGCGCATCCCTAATTTTCTTTTTATTAAGCACGATCACTCTGCTGCTTCCATACCACCTCTCTCAAAAAGGCCCCTTCCAATGCTGGCTTGTCTAGTGCCAGGACCGCTTTGCCCCACATGGGCGAATTACTGCGAGACCCACAATTCCGCAGAAGATTGCAAGGCGCAGAAGATTGCAAGTCCTCCCGCGGGGACTCTTTCTTCCCGAACCAACACCCCCCCCCCGCACCTATTGTCAAACCAGAGTGGCAGTTTGTGGCCGCCAAAAGGAGCCGGATGGGAATTTTTGCCTCAACCACTAGATTGGCCAAAGAGGGCGAGGATTTTTCTCCTATCCCACACTGGCTAAGGTGGTGTGGCTTTGGCCACATGGACAGTCAGGGTGGGGAATGGAAGCATCCGGTGAGTCCCTAAATGGTAATAAGTTATACCCCTCCAACACCACGGCTCAGCAGAACCTGCATTCACAGAGCTGGGGCAAGGAGCCCTTCATAAACATAATGGGGCTGGGACCAGTCATGTGATGGCACCCAGGCCACCATGGGGGGGGGTTGAAGAGTATCACTTCAGCTGGCCAAGGGGTGCTGCTATGGGATGGTGCCCCCGTGGAACCACAGAACTCGCCTGCCTAAGGATGCTGTTGGGCAAGGTCTCCTGTAGACCTCAGGGCCAACGGTTCCCCACCTCTTCTACTGCTCCCTCATTGCTATGTTGTGCATCATGCACAATAAAGCATGGCCCGATTTCAACCCAAGCTATGGTCTCACATACTTGTTTTACCCTGGGGGGGGGGGTTTAAAGAGCTGTGGAGTTACCACTCAGTAACACTGCGAATGAGAAGGATCTTGGAATCGTTGTAGGTCATAAGCTGAATAAGTGCCAACAGTTATTCTATGATTCAATGACATCTTCTCTTGGACCTTAACTGAAGTTATAAGGTCCAAGAGAGGATGGACACTCACACATTCATTTCCTTGGTCACCTCTTGACTGACACAGGAATCCTAAACCTCACACATGAGGATTTCTCTAAAATTTGAGAAAGGAATGCATTATTTTGTCAAATTAATTGAGAAGGGTCCAAATTCTCTCTAGAAATATTGCCAGCACAGCACTATTTCAAGCATAAGTATGATGCAGCCTTCTTCTCTGACCTTCAGGGTGGCTTGCTTCATGTGTGCCCCAAATACCTGTTTTCTATCTACAATGAAAGTACAAAACCTGGAAATACCAGAATTCATTGCTATTAGTAATGTGCTTTTGCTTTCCAACATCTTAAATAAATGTGACAGATAAAGGTGCATACAATACCTTTCAGAACTATGGTCCACAGAATTCATGTCACCAGGAGAAATTCTGAACTCACTGATTCGGATTCTCTCTTCATAGTGAACTTCAACTGAATAGTAGACATACACTTTACCATTAAATTTGAATTTAGGATGGAAGACAATACCTAGAAAACCTCTTTCATCTCCTTCCCAAGGTGAAGTAAGTACAGCTTCACTGATGTTCAGAAATGGTTTTTCAAGCCGTGACCGATCTGGAAGGTAAGTCCAGACTAATCCGACTTGTTCAGCAATAAAGAATCTGTGGGTCCCATCATTCGCATGTACCATCGCAACTGGATTCCTAAGTCCATTGGCAACTTCCATTAAGCACAACTGCAAGCATCCTTCCGAATCAGCAGTCACCAAGCCAAGGTTTTGATTAAGATGCTCATTGGCTAGCAGGTGAGGGAAACAGTAATCAATATCGTCCAAGGACAAATAACGGCAGAACTTTGCCACGTTGTTCTCCAAGGACAGTAACTCTTCATCTGAAGTGAGGTAGTGGAACATGGACCTGCACTTTTGCCACACTTGTGCACAGTAATCCCGACAAAGTCCTGGCAGAGTTCTCTCTGGGGTAGAAGGGTCTTCGGCATCATACAGGTGAGCAGCATAAGGGGAACATTCCTACAGGTAAAGCAAAAGCCGGCATCAGTTGTTGCTCTGCACGACACCATTAGTCAAAAATAAACTCTGCTTTACTAACTACAGGCAAAACAAGGCATGCCCGCAAAAGTATCTCTTTTGTTCTAGGCCCAAAGCAACATTCACAAAACAGAACAGTTGTGAGCTAGACCCATCATGTAGCCCAAATTAGTATCCGGCAACCTCTATGCTTTCACTTTTGGGGGAATCGTGTTTTGTTCAGTAAGAACTCAAGGAGTGGTATCAGGAGACAGATATCTAGTCTCATGCGCTCCCAGAGGCATTTGGTGGGGCCACTGTGAGATACAGGAAGCTGGACTAGATGGCCCTTTGGCCTGATCCAGCATGGCTTTTCTTATGTTCTTATAGGTTCTTATGTAAGACATTATTTATATATTTTATGATTCAAAATCTTCAAGCATCAAAATATTTTGAAGTTGCTATTCCATACAGCCTGTGCTTGGGTTTGTAACCCTATATCATACTGGTTGATAAAGCCAAGACCAAGGATGGTGCCATCTTGACAGGGGCTGGCCTCATTTATCCATAGGATCCCTTCCGGCTCTGCAATTCTAAGATTACGATTATGGACTTACTAGTATGTTATCACCCTCATGGAAGCATTAGGGACTACTACTGTAATCTCAAATGGCTGACAATGAACATCAAATTATCGTCCTGCACACAAAAACAAAATGAAGAGACTAGGACTCGGTGCAATGGTTTCAAACTACAGGAAAAGAGATTCCATTTGAACATTAGGAAGAACTTCCTGACAGTTAGGGCTGTTCGGCAGTAGAATATGCTGCCACAAAGGGTGGTGGAGTCTCCTTCTTTGGAGGTTTTTAAGCAGAGGCTGGATGGCTATATGTCAGGTGTACTGTGATGGGGGTTCCTGAATGGCAGGGGATTGGACTGGATGGCCCTTGAGGTCTCTTCCAACTCTATGATTCTATGATTCTCTGTATCAAGTTACTTAGCTTTTTCCACTGAATTTTTGCAATTGCAGCTGAAAGCTGGTGTTAACGACACAGCATCGGGACATAAGAATTCGAGCCAAGTGTTTAGTCACAAGAGATAAAACAGATGTTACTAAAACATGTGGAGAAGAGCACACTCAGTAATTGCTTTGTCAGGTATAAAGCTTCAGTGGGATTTTCTACATGCCATCCAATAATCCTGTATTTTGTTGTGATTGGTTTCAGTACAGGGCTGTTTGTGTTTTAAGGCAAGAGAACTTCATTTCCTCCTGTCAGAAATGTTTTAGGGAGCATAGCACTGTAATCTGTTGCAGTTCAAATGACATTAGTACCCTTAGCTGGCAGTAGTTTGATAACTACTGATTTTCACAAAATCTTCTTGCGACCATTGGGAATTTATTGCTCCAATACCCAGAATGGTGACTACTAAGACGGTCCAAGTCGAGTTCAGACCTGAAGGAGCTGGCCTGCCTCCGCTCAAAATATAAATAGCTTCTAAGACAAAAGAAAAAATTGTTTGAGTTAGCACGGTGGCAGGAATTAGGACAGGCAGTGACGGAGAGGAGAGAGAGAAAGTTCTGGAGGATGATCTCTCTCCCAGATCTAGATACTAATGACACACCTAATGCCTGTATTACAGCAAATACTTGGTGCTCCCACTTCAGGAAAATTTTTGATAGCGATTTAGTTGTGGGGCCCAACAACATGAATCCTACACAAATTATGCTAAACTCTACACCAGAGTGGCCCCCAGTGTCAGAATCTCAAGTCTGTTCACTTATTGAGGCTTTAGCACCAAACAAAGCTCCAGGTGAAGACATGATCCCTCCAGAGGTTTATAAAAGCAATACGGAATGGTGGGCTCCCATTTTAGCACAGCTTTTTACTCATATCAACCATACAGGAACTTTTCTAGAGGGCTGGAGGCAGAGTATAATTTTTCCAATTTATAAAAAAGGTGACAAAACGAACACCCAGAATTATCGCCCTATTAGTTTACTAGATATTAGTTCCAAGCTTTACACCCGCTTCCTAATGCAGAAGCTGGAAGAGTGGATGGAGGGGAGCAACATCCTCCATCAGGAACAAGCTGGGTTTAGGAAGGGCCATAGCACGGTGGACCAGATCTTTGTGCTACACCACCTAGTCTGCAAATATACCTCTAAGCCTTTCAAATGGCTTTTTGCAGCCTTTATTGACTTCTCTTCCCTCCTTCAATTGGTAATTATAAGATTGCAGCACTTATTTATGCGGATGATGTTGTCCTATTATCTATGAATAAGAAGGGGCTCAAGAGAAGCTTGAATAAGCTCAGAGAGTTTAGTGAGTTAGAACACCTCAAAATAAATTATGCAAAGTCCAAAGTCTTGATCTTTGGAAGGCAGCCCCCCAAATTCAACTGGTGTATTGGTGAGGACAGGATAGAACAAGTACACACCTTCAAATATTTGGGAGTGCATTTTGACGAGAGAAACTGCTGGAAAACACAGGTCAAGGCTGTTAAAATCTCAGCTCAGAAATCTAGTCATTCTCTAATTAAATTTTTTCACTCCAAGGGTGGCAAATTGGTATCCCCAGCTTTAAAGGTCTTCTCAGGAAGGGTGATTGCACAAATGCAATACGGAATTGAGATCTGGGGTTTGGATCCAAACATCCTACATACACTTGAAGTAGAGCAAAATAAATTCCTGAGGCACATCCTGGTGGTACCACAAGGGACCCCAGCAGCCTTCCTCAGAGTAGAAAAAGACATGATCTCCATCAAAGCCAGGGCAACTCTTGCCATATTCTGTTATTATAAGAGAATATTGGACATGCCTGACCATCGCCTCCCCAAACGTTGTCTGATGGAGCAGTGGAAGGGTGGTGGATGGGCCACTTTGGTACAAAACCTTTTGAAATCTAAATCTCTTTCCACTGATATTTATGTTTTCCCAGGAGTTAAAAGTATGCTGAAGGAGTGGATATATAAACAAGACAATGATCAGGACCTTGCCCTAATTAGTTCTTCAGGCTTCTCTCACTGGTACCAGCTATGGAAAACCAATCATTCAAGGGCACATTATTTACATTCACTTACTATCCCCTCTTTGAGAACAGCCTTTACTGAACTCCGCTTCCAAACTATGCCAACTGCTGTCTTGGATGGAAGGTACAGTAATGTACCCAGACACCTAAGACTTTGTATCTGCGGCGCAGCTGAGATAGAGGATGCGGCTCACTATCTATTAAATTGCCAACTCTACCACAACCCAAGGGCCAACCTTCTAGGAAACATCTTGGCCCCCTTGAGGGCAGAGAGTCCTCAGGTTAAAGTGGGTAGGCTGCTTTCAGACTCTGACCCTTACATCACTTACTGAGTTGCTAGGTTTGCCAAAGCTGCTAGAAAAATTCGTGCCAACTTTCTGAGCACAACTGCAGTGAGCTGTGTAGGGGACTCCCTGATATGAGGTGCTATCAGTGCTCTTTTTACCCCCTTCTGTCTGGTAAGAGAGGCCAACTCAAGAAACTTTATTTTTATATGGCTTCCTTTTTCTTTTTTTCCTTTTAATGCCATGACTGTTTTATCTATTTATTTCTCTGTAATCTCTGATTGTGACAGCTTGTAGCCAAAGACAATAAACTTTATATTGAATTGACTACTAACCCAATTTTTTCTCTCAATTATTCTGATTCAGGATTTAATTTCAATTTAGATGTACATAAAAACCTTGCAGCTCTTTCCTCAAGGCAACATCACAAGAGAAAAAAGACCAAAAAAGGGGTACAAGATGACCTCTCTAGCAACACTTCAAATTACAATACAATCTTTATTTATAGTCACAGACCCAACAAAACACTTTGAGTTAAATATCAGGAGGATAGAACAGCACACAGACAAAACAGCAGCAGCAGCAACCAAGGGTCTTAAAAATGTAGTTTTACAGCATGAGCTTTTGGGCACTAGAGCTCACTTCAAGTTATCATCCCTTCCCATCTGCTGTGCACAACAC
>JAHTLZ010000225.1:5836406-5855804 GCA_023846285.1 Phrynocephalus versicolor
TATATATATAATGTTTATTTACTTTCACACTTCCATTTTTCATATTTTTAAGAAAGAGGAAGGAGACTGATGAAACCCTGTCCTTGAGTACTGGAAATTATACTAAGACTTTACAAGAAACCTTGTAGACGTTTTCCCAGGTAAGAGAAATGGTTGCCTTCCAGATGTCCTTGAACTACAAGTCTCATCATCCCACATTTGTCATTTGTCCAAGGTGAGAGGGGTGAATGAGATTTGTAGTTCACAGGCTGCAACACAGCAACTTCCAAGAAGTTTTGAAGAAAAGTGATCTTTTTTAAAAAAAATTAAGCACAGACACTGACATTTGTGTACAATATTAAGTTCCATGCTGCGTGTGTGTATTAGGAATAAAAATAGCTTCTTCAAACTGCAAAGACATAATCCAGCATTGATACTAAAGAAAAAAAAGCAATCAGCACTTGCTTCATAAAGAATATGCTTGCTTGCAATCAACTGAAGAATCACATCCGTTTTATTCACTGCAATTTGACGTTCTTAGTCTTACTGTTGGCTGAGCCTATACATCCAGCTGGGCCAGCTGAGGACAAGAAAGCTCATAAAATGTAAAGTCTCTCAGGAAACAGAAGAAAAACTCTCAAAACCTAGCACTTAACAGAATGGTTTCAGTCTGTATGGGCACTTAGTCAAGTTAGAACTGGAAAAAGTGATTCAAGGACTTAGTTTGATTAGCTAGGATGATTCATAGAAGTAAATTGCTACAATTCTGCTCCAAACCTGGCCTGACCCTACAAGAATAGGAAATAAATAAAAAGAGCAACAAAGGCCACAGTAAACTCTTTGTGTGTGTGTGTGTGTGCGTGCGTGCGTGCGTGCGTGCGTGTGTGTGTGTGTGTGTGTGTGTGTGTGTGTGTGTGTGTTTAGAAGTATACCTGACCTTGAATGTGTGTTTTAGGAAAGGCCTGGCTCACATATGCAGCCACATCATCTGATGACTCAACACTGGGCAACTGGTAGCCGGAAGCATCTAAAGTCTCTCTAGAAAAAGATCACCAAATCCGGTGGGCTTTTATAAGCACTCAGGAAGAGAAGTTGCCTTGGCTAACTGGCAAGGTATTGGATGTGCGCTGGGCACCTCTCACATTAGTATGAGTTAAATTGTTTTAAATTGTTTAAATTGTTGTTGTTTGTTATATTGTTTGTTCCGATTGCTGTTGTTTTTCATCTTGTTGTGAACCACCCGGAGTTCCTTCGGGAAGACGGGCTGTATATAAGCCTTAAAAATAAATAAATAAAATAAAAATACCTTTTGCAACCCATCTTGCTTATAAGTAGATTGGCAATAGGATTCTGCCCATTGATATGATATGAAAATTGTCTCTACAAAAAAGGAAGGAAGGAAGGAAGGAAGGAAGAAAGAAGGGTCTCCTTGGTCTTTGTAGAAAATCCCCCCAAAACCCAATGATGGATCACAAAAATAGTAAAAAGAGACCCGTCTTCAATTTTAGCAAACTCTTTCTAGTGGGGCACTGCAGAACCTGGTGGTCAAGGGGGGGGGGAGCCCAAAATTTATCCTGAACTGATGATGCAGTGTCAGGATCTCTGTAATAGCCCCAGATGGACATGCTTAACTTGCTGCACTGGCTTAAGGTGTCAGCTTCTTTCTCAAGAAATGTAGGATAAATTGTTCTACATCTCTAAATACACGTGGCTGCCTATGATTACTGCATTGCCCCTATCTTATGCCAAAACACATAATGCCTGTTTCCTTGGGAGCATAAGGCACAGAGACATGGCAATCCCAAATACAGAATATATGTATTTGTCCTCCTTGTATCGGAAGAACTGGATTTTGATCCACAAACTTGCTTTGGAAATTCCCATATCAGAATAGTCTGGTCTTGTATTTAGTTGACACATTAGTTATAACATGTCAGCTTGAGCTAAATTAAGAGAACTGTCTATTGGTTATCTGGAAGTTGAGTCATGGCTACTGGACTTCTTGGATGAACAGCGAAACGTTTCTATCTCTCAAAAAGAAGTCCAGGGGCCATGACTCAACTTCCAGATAAACTCACCTGGATGACTGAGAATTTTCACAGACATATGTCTATTGGTTAGAAATAAGCAAAGGAGTCCTTGATTTTTCACCCTTGTTCTTTATATTGTTTGAGGATCTCATAGGCTTTTTCATGGCAGGGGGTTGGACTAGATGGCCCTTGAGGTCTCTTCCAACTCTAGGATTCTATGATACCTGTTCCATCATGGAAAATTGAACAGATGGTCAGCACAATTTGCAACCAGGGTAGAAAGATTGAACTGCTTCCCCTCAACTAAACTTAACATTCTATAGGACGTTCACTTCTTGCAACACTCGGTAACCAAAGCATTACTAGGAGAAACCACATTGCCCCGTGACCATTCATTCTCAGCTACTGCCAGCAGCCGCAGAGTTAAGCAGACGTGGCAATATGACTGATGATTCACTCCATTCCAAAAGAGAAACAATGTCAAGTGATAAACCACAACGTAATATAGGAAAAGATGGAATTTGGAGTATTCACACTGATATACAAAGACGCTTGTCAAAATAATATGACTAATGAATACATTTTGAGGGAAATTGCCATCTGTGAATCGGAGAGGCAAAACCTAAATCTTCTGAACAGAGCCCTATAAATTATTCATCTGCTGTAAGAGGCACACATAAACATAGTGGATGTCTGAGAGAGGAAAGCACAAGGCTTCTGTTCTGTTTACTCCATTGCTGTGGATGCCGTTTCTTGAGAGTAACGCAGCAAATGCCATCATTTATTACCGGTGGTGCAGAGGTAAATTTTGAAATACAGGTGCTCTTCATAACAATACCTGCAGCTCTGGTCTCAAGAACAGAAACTGATGCAGTTCCACCCCAAGCAGGTCAATTCTAAAACTAATGGGTTGGCATTACGGCAGGAAGGGTGTTATGTCCCATCAGGCTGCTAACAGGGTTTTAGACTGAGGTATGAGATGATCCTTTGGTTTACCATTGCTGCTTCCTGCTGGGTCTCTAGGGCAGAGCAGGGATCGGAACTCAGGTTCTCTGAGTCCTAGTACAGAAGTCTGCTCATCACACGGCACTGCTCACAGCTCACAGCCATCTATTGTTGCAGAGACAAATCAGTTCTTCCTGAGCAACAGCAAAGACTGCATTTCAGATGAAAGAGAAAAAGAGGCAAGTCTGAGAGAGAATGGCAGCACACTTTCTCACGGCGGATTCGAGGCGTTTATTAGGAAAAGACGTCTTTTTCAGTCATGAGGCAGTGTGCCCAAAAAGGCACTTTACCTGTCCTCTCATCCTTAATACTAAAAAGTAACCTTTAATGTCCACAGAAAAGAAGAGATGCTGTTTAAAGGTGCTTCTGTAAGCCTTAGGAGAATCATAGATTCATAGAGTTGGAAGAGACCTCAAGGGCCATCTAGTCCAACCCCTGCCATGCAGGAACCCCAACACAATATTTCCGACAGATGGCCATCCAGCCTCTGCTTAAAAACCTCCAAAGAAGGAGACTCCACCACCCTTTGTGGCAGCATATTCTACTGCCGAACAGCTCTAACTGTCAGGAAGTTCTTCCTAATGTTCAAATGGAATCTCATTTCCTGTAGTTTGAAACCATTGCTGCGAGACCTAGGCTGATACTTCACGTCCCTCTTGCTGCAGTTCACGGCCCCGCTGGAGACCGGTTCGAAGGAACATAACATCACGTCCTTGTGGGGTCAATCCGAGTTTGAAGGAATGTAACCTCACGTCCTTGTGGGGTCAATCCGAGTTCAAAGGAATGGAACCTCACGTCCTTGTGGGGTCAATCCGAGTTCACCCCGACCACACCCCCTGAACTGCGCTCCAAGCGGGGTGAGAGATTCCCATCCTGGAGCTCGGGAATCTTTTCAACCCACTTCTCGATCCGTGTTGAAAACCAATTTCAACACGGAGGCAAGTTCACCTCGGCTCGAGGAAGGACATGAAGTAACCACCCTAGTCTCTGAAGCCATGGAAAACAAACCTGTTCCCTCTTCAATATGACATCCTTTCAAATATTTAAACACAGCTATGATATCCCCACTCAGCCTTCTTTTTGCAAGGCTAAACATTCCCAGTTCCCTAAGCCATTCCTCATAAGACATTTCCTCCAGACCCTCAACCATCCTGGTCGCCCTCCTCTGCACCCGCTCAAGGTTGTCAACATCCTTTTTAAATTGAGGCGCAGAAAACTGGACACAGTACTCCAGGTGGGGTCTGACCAGAGAAGAATAGAGTGGTACTATCACTTCCCTTGATCTAGACACTATGGTTCTGTTGATGCAACCAAGAATCACATTGGCTTTCCTGGCTGCCACATCACACTGCTGACTCATGTTCAATTTGTGGTCCACCAAGACTCCCAAATCCCTTTCTCAGGTACTATTCTCCAGCCATGTATCCCCCATCCTATGTCTGTGCAATTCATTCTTTTTACCTAGATGAAGCATCCTCAGCAGTGGTTCCAAGAAAAAGCGCTAAGGGGGAGTGGTCGTCTCTTTCTGAATGGAAAGGCAACTAGCCATTAGGACATCAAAAAAAGAAGCGCCTATAACAGCAGAAAAAAGTGCCCAAGAGCAAACGTGTGATGATGACCTTTATTGACCCTGCTATTCAAACCATTGCAGTGCTTGGATCCTATCAGCTCAGCCCCAATGTAGCACTGCTGATTACATACATTTCCATTGATAGATACACTTAAAAATTTTGATGTAAGACAGTGAGACCACAGAGAATTTTGTCCCAGCCCAACCTCTCTCCATAGCACCCTGGAATTTAAATTGCTGCTGTCATTAACAGAGAAATAATCATAGAAAGGTGCACTTCAAGCATCCACACATCAAACAGTTCACCGCCCCATTTATCCTTCTCTGTCATTATCACCACCTTCTTACACACCCCTTTCACCAGCATTCAAATCCCTTCTCTCTTTTTTAAAACTTTTAGCAAGTGAAATGGCACTGAATTGACAAGACATAGGAAGCATTTGAATTAGCACTGCATCAGTTTAGCAATACAGATCAAGGAGAAGATAATGAGAAGATGTGGTACCCAGCCTAACCAATAGGTATTACAGCAAGGGAAGGAGAACAGCACTCATATATCCTTGACTAGTGTGGCTATATATTGGGCATGGAGCACACATCTTCATCTGTCCCAAAGACTGTACTGCTAAATTGGGATAATTTCTCACCTTGCAAGGGTGAGCAGAATGCAACCAAAAGGAATAGGGTTCACACCCACATCACTCTGTGCATCACATGAGGATGTTCAACAACAGCCCCCAAGGACTGTTAGAAGTGATCAGAAACACCAAAAGCAACACAACAGAATGCAAATGGAAACACTTCCCAAAAAGGTGCAAAGATGATGCATATTTATGTGAAAAGATTGGATCTACTTGCAACTGGTGTCAAAAGGAACCATGAAAAACATAGCACAAACAAACACTTGTCTTTTGCTCCCTAACTGTGCCTCATCTGTATGTGCAGCAACCAATACACTGTGGGATTCTAACTCAAGGCATTCTGTACTTTTTTTGGCTTTAGTTGTGATGTTTACAATGGATGTGACTTTGACTCTTTGTTCAGGCCAAATACACATCCCTAAGTTATGCAACTTTCATATCCAGTACAGGCATTCTATTAGCATGCTCTTTATACGGGGTGGGGGTGTGTGTTAATCTGTATTAGGCTGTGTAGAAAATGACAAAGAATCTCGGGTCACCTTAAAAAGTGACAAGTTTTATTTATTACACAATTTTATCAACTTCAGCTCACTGGTTTGGGATGAAATGGGTTGCAGTTCATGAGAGCTTGCGAACAATAAAACCCATCAGTTTTCAAAATGCCTTTAGCATTTGAGCAAACACAAGTCATACATTAATCCAGCTATGAAATGAAGTGAGAGTAACTAATATACCAGCATGCAGCTGGCAGCATTTTTGAAGGAAATACCTCTGTTCCCTTTTATAGCGAATACTCATTTGGCAAAAATCCTGCAAAGGCACCAGGATGCAGGCAGGATTTTCAAAAAGCCCTAAAAAGTGGGAAAGATGGAAATATCTGCAACATTTTTACAGAGATTCCTACATGCTATTAAGAGCTGGCATTGCCATTTTGGCAAAATGGCAAATACCATGTGCAAAAAGACCGAGCAGGGAATGAGAATCACGGGTTGTCCCTAAAAAATGAGTAACAGAAAGCACATTCATTTAGCTGGTTTTTTGTGGCTTAGGAAAAACTGACAAGACACCAGTATGAATCCATGGAGTAAAAATGAGGTTGGTTTCACAAGGCAAGTACAGTGGTACCTTGTATAAAGGAATTAATTCGTTCCAAATGAAATTATGTTAAGCAAATTTTCCTTTATACAAATTTCCCATAGGAATGCATTGAAACGGAGTAAGCCCATTTTTATGTTGTACGGATTCTCCCCATAGGCGATTATGTTAAGCAAATTTCTCCTATATCTAGAATTTTTTATGTAGTACAAATTTTATGTTAGACAAGCTGTTTGTTATACAAGGGTCCACTGTAGACTGTATGATCTCTCTCTCTCTCTCGCTCTCGCTCGCTCGCTCGCTCGCTTGACGTAATACAGGAGTGTCCAAACTTTTTGCAAGGAGGGCCAGATTTGGTGAGGTGAAAATGGGTGGGGGGCAACCATTCAGCCGCATTCGGCCCCTGGGTCAGACTTTGGACAAGTCTCTATAACATGGAAGGACGTGGGGAGGATGCTGCAGCAAGGGAGCCAGGGGTGGATAGGTTGGCTGGGGGGGATGGACAGAGGCAGGGAGGGCAGGCAAACTGCAAGCTGACATCTCCATCCGGTATGGGGAGGGGCCAGCTGGCGGGGATGTGTGACAGGCTGAGCCGGAGGGGAGAAGGGGCCGCGGGCTGCTCGAAATTTGGCCCCCAGGCCTGACTTTGGACATGCCTGACTTAATACATAGGTATAACAAGGAGAGAAAGAGAATAGAATGCCACGTGTTCTTAACTGCCCTGCCTACATGTTGGGATACAGCACGAACCTTCATGTACCCCACTGAGTGCACCCAACAGGATGCTGGTGGGACCTGGACCCTCTCTTTGCAAATCCCGTGAGAAGGAAAATGAATTTTTTATTTATTTATTTTACTTTAGAGTATTTTTACCCCACCTTTCTCCTTGGAAAAGGACCCAAGGCGGCCTAGTTGTATTTAAAAAATGAAGACACCAGAGAGAGGTAGGGAATACAATACATTCACACTTGGATGATAAATTTGGTGAAGAGGAACAACATATAGGATAATGAGTCAACATTCCCCTCCGCTAACAAACCTGGGAGGTCTTAGAGAGGATTGACCTATCTGGTCATGGATCTATCCAGGTCATGAGATTGTGCATTTCTGGCTTCCCAAAACTGCTCAGCTAATGAATGGCAAGCAGGATTTTAGACTTGGGTCCAATCCAGCAGGGCATCTCTTATACCAGTGATGGCAAACCTTTTAGAAACCAAGTGCCCAAACTGCGATTCAATACCCACTAATTTTTCACCACGTGCCAATACAGCAATTTAACCTGAATCCAGGTGGCTGTGAAGGGGCGATGTTGGCTGCCCACAGAAAAGGGCTTCGAGTGCCACCGCTGGCACCTGTGCCATATGTTTGCAAACACTTTCTTATACTGTATTCTTTGAAGAGAGAGATCATTCAGTCCTGAACAACAGTGGGGATGCTGCTTTCCATTTGTGTGCATTTGTACCATTTAAAAACTTAGTGGGTTGTTGCATTGTGTTACTTTTCAAAGCACGCAGGGGTGTAAAGATGCTCCTTTCAGATTTTCTCAGCCCAAGTTTAGGCCATTTTTAAATTATTTCAGATGTTTAAAATGAACCAAGGAACTAAGAAGTAATTTTTAAAAAGCAACCAGCATTCCATCTATGTAACAAGCCACTCGTATTTATCTATGTGTGGCCTCTCTTGCAATCAAGGGATGTGTGTGTGTGTGTTGTGTCGTTACAGTCGTGACCGACTCTACGTGACTCCATGTCCATGGAGTTTTCTTGGCAGGAATACTGGAATGGCTTGCCAGTTCCTACTCCAGGCGCCTACAGCACCTGGTATTCTCTGGTGGTTGCCCATCCAAGTACTAACCAGGGCCGACCCTGCTTAGCTTCTGAAATCAAGTGAGATTGGATATGCTTAGGGCATCTAGGCAGCTGCAATCAAGGGATAAAAGTTGCAAAAGTAATTAAAAAAAACAATTTCCCACCTCACTGGTCTTTCACTTGACCTTCCAATCATAACCACCATGAAGTCAATTTGGATATATGGAGGCCCACCTTGGAGTTTTCTAGTTAAACTATACTCAAAGTGGTTTACCATCTCCTTTGTCTGGGGAGTGTTTTGAAACTGTGCAGGGCACCCAAGGGTACCCAAGCTGGCCCTGGCAAGAGGCACAGTGGGAAATTGAATTCCCAACTGATCCCTAAATCAATCATAAGAACATAAGAACAGCCTTGCTGGAACAGGCCACAGCCCATCCAGTCCAGCATTCTGTCTCACACAGCGGTTCTCCATTCGCTTCAGGGTATTTCTAAGAAGATGTCTTCACCTGCTTAAGATTCGCTACAAATGGCATTGCAGGTGGATATCCACAAAGTGGATAAAGGGACACTCTTCTCCCTCTCACAAAATACAAGAACTAGGTGACATCCAATCAAATTGAGGGTTGGGAGAGTGAGAACAGACAAAAGAATTTTTTTTACCCACCGTGTGAGTCTGTGGAACTCCCTGCCACAGGATGTGGTGATGGCAACTGGCCTGGATGCCTTCAAAAGGGGATTGGACAGATTCCTGGAGGAAACGTCCATCAAAGGTTACAAACCATGGTGGATATGAGTAATCTCCAGGCTTAAAACTGGGGTACTTCGAGGGCCAGATGCAGGGGAGTGGTATCAGGAGGCAGATATCTAGTCTCATGCGCTTCCAGACACATTTGGTGGGGCCACTGTGAGATACAGGAAGCTGGACTAGATGGGCCATTGGCCTAATCCAGCATGGCTCTTCTTATGTTCTTATGAGAGATATCCTGCCTATCTCTCCAACCCAGAGGTTGTCCTTAGGCATCCATAATGATAGCCGTTGATACCCTTGATACCCTTGTTCTCCATGAACTTGTCTTTTCTTAAAGCTGTCAAGGCTGACAGCTGTCACCACTTCTTCTGGCAGGGAGTTCCACAGACCAGTGATCCTCTGGACAAAACTTCGGCCCTCCTGATGTTTTGGACCACAAGTCCCAGAATTCCAAGCTTAGATTGCCAATGGCAAAGGACTGTGGGAGTTGCGGTCCAAAACATCTGGAGGGCCTAAGTTATGACATGCCTGTCTTAGGCACTGTAGTTCAAGAGTGAAAAGGCCCAGCCCTTGCAGCCTCAGATGGTAAGGAAGGTGTTCCAGTCCACTAATCATTCTGGTTGCCCTCCTCTGTACTTTTTCCATTTCCATAATACAGTGACCCCCTGCCATTTTGCAGTTCATGTATTGCAGTCCCACTACATCGCGGGACCGCAGTACCTGCACCATGGGTGGGGGCAGCCAGGTTGCTCCGCGTCGCCCCCCTGCACCTCCAAGAAGCCTCCGGCCTCCGGGGTGCATGGGAGGGCGACAGGGGGGGATCTGGTTGCTCTGTGCTGTCCTCCCACGCACCCCTGAGAAGCCTCCGGGGTGCGCGGGTGAGCGGCGGCGGGCAATCTGGTCGCTCCGCGCGGCCCTCCCACGCACCCCTGAGAAGCCTCCGGGGTGCACAGGCGGGCGGCGGCGGGCGATCCAGTCGCTCTGCGCGGCCCTCCCATGCACCCCGAGAAGCCTCGGGGCCGCGCGGGCAGGCGGTGGGAGGTAAGATGTCCCTGTCACCGCCTGCGCGCTGTGCAAGCACCCCCCACCCGCTTTTGCATATCGCGGATTTTCATACATCGCGGGTGGATGGGGTCTCACCATAGATTTATAAAGAGGCAAGATGACACTTGCTGACTTATTTTCTGTACCTTTCCTAATGATCCCTAGCACTGAATTTCCTTTTTTTCACTGCTGCTGCATACTGGGTTGATTGACACTAGGACACCAAGTTCCCTTTCCTGGTTTGTTGCAGAGAGTTCAGACCCCATCAGTTTATAAATGTATATATATATATATATATATATATATATATATTTGCCCCTACGTGCATCACTCTGCACTTACTAATGTTGACTGGGGAATGTGGGTGTTGTAGTTGTTCGAAGCATAAACGTACCCAAGCTGTGAAAACAAGGGGCCAAATTGGCATATCCTGAAGGCGGGGAGTCCTCCGCCCCCCTACCCACCCCACCCCCGACCCCACCTGCCACCCGGGGCTCACCTGGCACAGCAGGTCCTGCAGGTGGCCGGCGCAGGCGGCGTAGGCGGCCTGGTCGAGGTGCCCGCTGACGCGGTAGTAGCGCTCCAGGAGGGCGGAGTCGCGCTGCGCGTCGCAGCAGCCGAAGTCGGAGTATTGCACGCAGAAGGCGAGCGGGCGCGGCGGCTTGAAAGGCGGCTTGAAGTCCAGGCACTGCGGGTGCCCCGACGCCGCGCCCAGCCAGAGCAGCGCGCCGAGCAGGGCTGAGGGGAGCCCGCGGCGGGGGCGGGGGCAGGGCTCCCGGGGCCGCCTCATGCTTTGTTGTTCCCACCTCAGGGAGAAGGGCGCCTGTTGCGTGCCGGGCACGGGCAGCTCCCCGGCGCTCTCTCGGACATGACTGGGGCCGCGGAAGCCTCCCCGCCGCGCCTTCGGTCCGAGGCAGCGCTTGGAGCGGGCTCGGTCCTCAGGCGCGCCGCCTCCAAGGTTCCTCCCAGGGCGCGTCGCCAGACGGACGGAGCCAAAGGCAGCGGGCGGGCTTGCGAGGGAGAGAGAGGAGAAGGCGACCGGGCGGTCCTGAGGGCGGAGGAGGGAGGACGCGGGACGAGCACCGCTGCCCTTTTCTCTTCACTAAAGCTCGAGGGAAAATGTGGAGGAAAGCGCGGCGTGGAGCGCCCCGCCGACCCCGAAGCGCCTCCGCCTCAAAAGCAGCGCAGGGAAGCAGAGGCGCCGCCTTCCCCCGGGCCTTCTCGGGGCGTGTAAACACTCGCTGGAGCTGCGCCCGACAAGCTTGCGGAGCGCCAGGGAAGGAGGCACAGGCTGAAGCGGCGGAGTTTTCGCCGAAGGGACCCGGCAGAGCCAAGAGCAGCAGCCGAGGCTGCCCGGGCGTTTTGGGCCCCGCCACCTCGCGGCCCGGGCCGTTAGCCTCCCCGAGGCAAATATTTTTATTTCGTTCCATAGAAAAAGAAGAAAAGGAAGTGAAACCAAAACTTACCAAAAAAAAAAAAACAAAAAAACCCCAAAAGTTGCAGTCTGTTAGCCAGATCGGTGGTATATTACTTCTGTTAAGCAAATTTCCCCTATCTCCGGAATTTTTTGTTGTACAAATTTTATGTTATACAAAATCTCCCAGCTAGCCAAATAGAGGATTCTGGGAATTGCGAGCCAAAAACTTCCTTGAGCAAGATCTTCTTCTTCTTCTTCTAAAAAATCTCATATTCATCTATTAGTTACAGTTACATCCTACCCTTCATCCATTTAGATCGAGTTGTCATACTCGGCTTGCCTTATTTTCATAATAAACTTGTGAAGCAGTTTGGATGGAGATTGAGATGCCAAAGGCCACCCAGTGAGTTCACAGCTGGATGGGACTGGAATCTGGATCTCCCAAGTCCAGCATTCTAACCACTGCATCACACCAGCTCATTTTATTTATTAATTTGTTTAATTAATTTAATTTAATTTAAGACAAAGAGCCAGTGTGTGCAGCCTCATTCTCCATGGACAACTGACTGCATACAAAGTTTACCCTGCTTTCATGGGGGGGGGTTCTCCCCCTTCAATTTCATAACCGTTGGCAGATGTCTACACTCTGAGTGCTCTTGTTATTATTGTATATATCTGTATGTAATTTTTTTCATTTAATGTGAGGGACTATTTTTGCGGATCCTGGTTCAGCTGTTCCATTTGCAGTACTGCAACGTATGGTCCATGGATCATGGTAAATTCGGCTATGGGAAATTTCTGTAGTGCCCCCTCTTCCCTTGATGCCCCTAAGCACATGTTTATTGTGCTTAATGGTTAATCCACCCCTGCTTCCCATCCAGCCAGGCCACTCTGAACAGTTCATAACATAATCAAACAGAAACATCATTACAGGTATAAAATAAAACTCATTCTATAAGGCATCATAAAATATAACAACAATAAACAATTATATGTTAAACCATTAGATATTTGAATATTTAGAATGGTAGTACGGTTATCTCAAGCCTAGTAGTTTCAGCAGGTTTCCACTGGTGTAAATGCCTGCCCAAAATCACCATGTGTTTAGAGTTATTTTAAATATTAACAGCAAGGGGGGCAGGTGGATGTTGGTGTGTGTGAGAGAGAGATGATTTCATAATCTGAGTGCTACCACCAAGAAGGCCTGGCTACTAGTCTCAGCACCCTTAAACATCCTGCCTGGTATGAACATGTAGAACAGGCAGTTCGTACTGGAAAAAGGTGTTCTGCCAGGTCTTGAGGTTGGTGGGACACCATTTTATTATGGCTTAGGGAGTACTAGGATTTTTACCTTTTGCCATTTTTAACAAAAGACCAAAAGTCCTAAGGGGATCATTTTCAGTTTTAAAAATTTTTCTAAAATAAGAACTTTTATGCATGGGCAGGGCATGGGAGTGAGCATACACTCCCCTAAGGGCCAGGGTGTCTGTGTGTGCAGCCTTCAGAGGCTGGCGTTTGCCCACCCCTGTGTTGCAGGCTTGGAAGTTAAGGGACAGAAACGACTACTGTTGACCGGGCATAATATCTAAAGGCAACCAGGTTGTTCCAGCACCTGATGCTAAAGACACCATAAATGCCCCTCTGTCCACTGGCAATGAAAATACAATAGTATGTTAAATGGTTGGTCCTTTGCCACCCTTTCATGACATGACACATAGGCTTCATTCCTTGTGGTGATAACTGCTTGACTCTATTGTGCTGTGGCTTCCAAATATCTGGAAGAGAGTGTGATTAGTGGGCCTACCTCTGTTTATCCAGGAACTAGGTCCTGTCCACTTGGAACAGTAATCTGGCCTCGCCACAGGCTGGCCAAAAAGACAGGTGGAGCTTTCATCACCCAGATGGATTGAATAGCATCACCAGCATTCAGTTTGTAGCAGCATCATTACTAGAGATAATAGGCCTCTTTTTGGTACTTTTGAATTCCTACTGTGAATGGTTGCTCCCCTCTGCTGCTGGTGATGGAAAGAACTGCACCACTTGATCCAAGAGGAATATCAAAGTGCCCTCGAGAAAGGCACTGGTTCCATTATAGAAGCATTGTTTATATTCAGGTCTCAGTCTGAGTCCAGGTGAAATTGGGAAGGACTCCCTAGATGAAAGCCTGGAAGACTACTGTCAACAAGAGCAAGACAGTAGCGAGCAAAGTCAAGCAACAGATTGTCCAGTAGAAATAGTTGTCTCAAATTTTACATAGCAGTGTGTCTGCTCCTGGTTTTAGTGCACACTTTATTGGAACTGTCCATCGTACCTAACCTATCCCCACAATAGGTCCAGCACCTAGGATTCACTCTCCCAGAAAACTGGAGTCATAAAGCTTATGCTGTACGACCTCAGCATGCAGTCAGAAGGGTGCACATTTCTCGACTGGCATCCATGTAGAAACACTGATGTATTTTATGTGTATTTTTGTGTGTCACGGGGTGTCATAAAGTGTGTGTAAATAGAAGAGAAAATAATAACCCACTCCAGAATCTAGTTCTCAGACGTAGCAGAAATGCTAGCATATCAGTGTCTGGGCAGCCTTATTTTAGACTGCCTATAAGAGCTCTGGATTATGTACTCAAAGAATTGGCCACTGTTTGTAGACTTCTTGTAGGCATTGGGTTAGTTGCTGTGTGAACAGAATGCTTAAGTAGATACAACTTTGACCTGATCCAGCAGCTAGCTGCTTGCCTTCTGAATGCAACAGACCAGTACACAGGCAGCTAAATGTTTGAGAGAAAACTTCAGACTTATTAATTCACATTATTCTTTTCTAGGGGAGGAGGATTATTATTATTACAATTATTGGGGATGGAGGAATAACATGATCTGCAATTACAGCTCCAAATGGCCATCCAGGGGGAAAAGTTGTTCAGCGGAATGTTAAGGCACCTTCTATTCAGCCAATTGAAGGACCAGAAAGCCACAGACAGCAATAAATGGAAGCAATAAACCATAATCAGTCTGATGGCTCGGGGCTGCAGCAAAGATGCATACAAATGATTCACGCCTTTCCCTTCCGAGTTATTTTTGTTTCCTGAAGGAGAGCTTGATTGCATGTCAACTAGAATACCAATTGCCACTGCTGCTAATCGAGTAGTTTACAAAATAATTGATACTCCACTTTATGGTATGACTTAGGGCATTTTTTGCTCCCTAAGCATTTAAAATCCCTGATACAGGGAAGAGGAGGAAAAATAAACATTTGGGAGGTCGATATTTGGTTTTAATTTTTTTTTTAAAATTTATCATTAATTTTTCATTGGGGAGCAAATGGTTTTGAAAATCTGCACATATTTTGGACCTGTGGAAAACACTCCCTATGCAAGATATATTGGAAAAGAGCCCTTTTCTCTTATTCCATTTCCAATTGTCATGCAGCTCTTTGCAGATCTAAAGTCATGCTGCTATCTGTTCAGAAACTTCAACAGGTCCAGAATGTTGTAGCCAGACTGCTAACTGGTACTGGCTGGTTACAGGTATCCTCCTGTTCCACCAGCATCTCTGGCTACTGGTCTGTTTCTGGGCACAATTCATATATTTTAACATATAAAGCCCTAGACAGCTTGGGTCCAAGCTTATCTCAAGGGCCACATTTCCCTTTATGAACCTGCTGGAGTGTTAAAATAATCAAGGGAGGCCTTTTTCCTCTACTTCCTGCCACCTTCAGAGGTGTGTTTGGTGGGTATGCAGTAGAGGATCTTTTCTGGCACTGCTCTCAGGCTCTGGAACTCGATCCCATAGGATAGGGGTGCCCAAACTTTTTGTAAGGAGGGCCAGATTTCGTGGCTGAGAATGTGTCAGGGGCCGGTTGCTCCCCAACCCTGCCACCCCACTGCAAGCCCCACCCACTTTCTTTTAAAAAAAACATGGGGTGAAGGAGGGGGAGGGAGGGGTGGGCCAGCCAGCCACGGACCACTCAGAATGGCCTGGCGGGCCGGATTTGGCCCCCGGGCCGGACTTTGGGCAGACCTGCCATAGGAGGTTAGGCTGGCCCCATCGTCTCCATTCAGGCAGGCTTTCTCTTAGTGACTGGCTGCCTAAGAAGGGGTTTTAAAATCGTTAATAGTGTTTTGTTACTTTCAATCTGTTTTAATCATGCTTTTATTTAATATTCTTAGAACAATTCAGAAGTGACACATTTGCAGCATGCCTCTCTTCCCAGAAAGTTTCCACTGCCATCCAGATGTCAGGAATTAGATCAGGCATATCCAAAGTCAAGCCCGGGGGCCAAATGCAGCCCGTTTTCAAATTTTGAACAGCCTGCAGCCTCTTCTTCCCACCGGCTCAGCCTGTCATGCATCCCCGCCAGCTGGCCCCTCCCCAAACCGGATGGATACATCAGCTTGCAGTTTTACAGTTTTCCTGCCCTCCCTGCCTCCGTCCATCCCCCCCAGCCACCTGCCTACCCACCCCCAGCTCCATTGCTGCAGCATCCTCCCTGCCTCCTTGCATGTCCTAGAGACTTGTCCAAAGTCTGGCCAAGGGGCCAAATGCGACTGAATGGTTGGCCGCCACACATTTTACCTCACCAAATCTGGCCCTCCTTTCAAAAAGTTTGGACTCCCCTGAATTAGATGAAGTAGGCCAGAGTGATCTTTTAGTCCAGATGGGTGGGACATAAATGCAAAAATGTTAAACAAATGTGGGAGTGTATTTTCACCAAAGAACAAGGAAACAGTGGTTGGTGGCCCAGTTGGTGGCTCCACTGAAAGAGAAGGATCAATACAGTCATTAGTGACTGTCAAAGGCTGTTAGTATCATGCTGGCCAGTTCTTTAGAGCCTCTGGTTAAAAATATAATCTGTACTATTGTTGCATGGATGATTTCCTACTTACTGCTCTGAAGAAGGATTGAGGAGAAAGGGAGGTTCATAGAACTGAACTTGGGTGGTCATCACTTCAGTGGTATGGACTTTAGATCTGCAGTCGACACACCTTTGTACTAGCTACCAGAAATCATTGTGAGTCCTGAAAAGTATTCTAGTGTGTGGTGTGTGTACATCTACTCACTGTACTTTTTGGGATGGGGTGTGTTTGAAAAAGAGCCTTTGATGGTGATCACAACATGTGGGAAAGAAGCCATGGTAGAAAGAGGTCGTTAAGGTACCCAACCCTATAGGGCTTTAATGATTACAGTAGTCCCCACATCATGCCCCAAATATCACGGTCTCCGCTTTGGTGACGGCAGCCCTCAGAAGCCCTCCGCTGGGAGGTGCCAGGACCCTGCCTGTCACAGAACCTGACTCTGAGGGGTTAAATGGTAAAGAGCTGTTGGAGGAGCTTTGCAGCTCAACTCAGCAGGCAGCTGGGTCTGATGACTCAGCTGAAAACATATCTCCTCCTCCTCGAAGGGCCATGAGCAGGATTCTGCAAAGACGTGCTACCAGGAGAGCTAGGGAAAGGGTCTTTGATGCTAGACGGGGAATCAGGTTGGGAAGCCCTGAGTACTAGCAGAAGCCTTTCCAGAAGTAAGGGTGTGTTCCCTGTTTTGGGATAAAGCTGGCAAGTTTACCTTGAGCTCTCTGTGGGAGCAACGCGTCATTTGAACTTGCAACCACATTGCTGTCTGTGACCTTGGCTCTGTTTCCTGATTTCGGATTGGCTTCCTGGACAATGGCTTGATCTGTTCCCTTGGGTTTGGCATCTGGTTTCCGTGAGATAGTCTGGTTTTGACTTGGACTGGTAATTGCTGGGAGCTGGATTCTGTTATTTATCTGGCACTTGATTGTTAGCAAAGGACTTGAACTTGCCTGGCTTTCCACTAAATATCTTGGCAAAGAACTGAACTCTGCTTGTGTGTGTGCTCTGTGTGTGGGGCTTGACAGGAGGGATGGACTTATGGGCGGCGGAGGAGAAGCGGCCACAGCCAGCCAGCCTGTCAGCCATCAGCAGCCACTGACTGTCTTTCCCCTCACCCACCCACTTGCTTGTTTGCTGGCCGGCCTGCTGGAGGGAGTCACCAGCTGGACAGACTGGAGCCCCTTCCTATGTGCCTTCCTCTCAGCCGGGGCATTGGTGGCTGCTTCTCTGTTCTCCCTCCTTTTCTTGCCCTTACCTCTTTTGCCTCATCTGCCTTTCCCCTCACCCGGGGGCACGCTCACTTGCCAGCTTTCTGGCATGGCAACATGGCTGGGAACAGACCCCTTTCCCTCAGCCAGCTTAGGAGAAAGAAGGAAGGGCGAGGGCTGGACCCAGCTACAGCTGCAGTAGATGCCTCTGGACCCGGCCCAATGTGTGGATGCTGTCACTGCTACAGTGTCCACATATCATGGATTTTCATTTATCATGGGTGGTTCAGAAACCTAAACCCCATAATAAATGGGGTGCTACTTTATTGTATAAACATAAAAATATCATATTTATTCTCTCAATTTGATATTATATTTATAACTCATACTGAGGGTTGGGAGAATGAGAACAGACAAAAGAAAATGTTTTTTTACCCAGAATGTCGATAGTCTGTGGAACTCCCTGCCACAGGATGTGGTGATGGCATCTGGCCTAGATGCCTTCAAAAGGGGATTGGACAGATTCATGGAGGAAAAGTCCATCAGAGGTTACAAACCATGGTGGATATGAGTAATCACCAGGCTTAAAACCAGGGTACTTCAAGGGCCAGATGCAGGGGAGTGGTATCAGGAGACAGATACCTAGTCTCTTGCGCTCCCAGACACATTTGGTGGGGCCACTGTGAGATACAGAAAGCTGGACTAGATGGATCTTTGGCCTGATCCAGCATGGCTCTTCTTAAGTTATTATGTTCTTATCACAGAATCATAGAGTTGGAAGAGATCTCAAGGGCCATCTAGTCCAACCCCCTGCCATGCAGAAACCCCATCACAATATTTCCGACAGATGGCCATCCAGCCTCTGCTTAAAAACCTCCAAAGAAGGAGACTCCAGCATCCTCTGTGGCAGCATATTCCACTGTCATACAGCTCTGTCATGAAGTTCTTCCTAATGTTCGAATGGAATCTCTTTTCCTGTAGTTTGAAACCATTGCCCCGAGTCCTAGTCTTATCTATGTCCAGTATAGAATCATAGAATAACTGAGTTGGAAAGGACTTATGATGCCACTGAGTCCAGCCCCCATTAAATTGTTTTAAACCATCTAACTGCTCCTGAAATTTTTGTAGTTATCGCGCATCTACACGGGGAGATCTCTGACAAGGTTTCACTTCAAACCACTAAAGCTTCTTAGGGGTTCTCTCATGAAAACCCAAAGCTGGCTTTTCTGTCAGCTACCCAGATAAGAGTAAGTTCAGCTCCATTTAAAATATTTTCCATTGCTCTTCTTACTTTAAAAAAAATAAATTTAATAAAATTATAAACAATGAGCCTTCAAGTACAACAGGTGCTTGGAACAAAGCATATTGTAACAGATGCTTCCATCCTTCATCCTTTGTTTAAAAACAAAAAGCCTTGAGTAACATCCATTACTGCTCTTCAGTAGCTGAACAATAGAGTATATGGCTGATAAAAGCAAGCCAAAACCTGCACAAAAGCTTCCATAAAATATTCAATGGGGGAGTATTTTACTACAGTTACACATACAGCCAAGACAAATACAAAGCGCTTTTGCACAATGCAAATTAATTACATACTTCCTGACTTAACAAGATATTGTACTGGCACTGCATAAAGGATGTTTTTTTATTCGCCAACTAATCCACATCAGAAATATTTGTCTTGAATTTGATTCAGCCCTATTGATAGGAAATGAAACAAGATTGGCTTTAACCAGGATTGTGCCAATGTAACTTTTTCCAGAGCAATGCCTGTATTGCTTTAGCTTGTTTGTAGATTTAGCAAAATGTTTTTTGTTTATATGTTTCATGCTGAATAAAAGCAAATGATGAAAAACATCAAGTTAGATGACATGGATGGGTCCTTTCTTGGGAGAAAGGTGGGGTAAAAACTTTTTAAATAAATTGCATGATGAGGTATGTATGTATGTATGTATGTATGTATGTATGTATGTATGTATGTATGTATGTATGTATGTATGTATGTA